>JAECUM010051407.1:0-20586 GCA_016617855.1 Megalonaias nervosa | reverse complement strand
TCATTTATAACTTCATTTGGATTCTAATATCACAATGAGTTGGGTTTTGAGTATAATATATTTTGCCTTAGCTTTGTCAAGCGTTCGATCAAACAGTGACATTGATAAATTTAACGACTGCAAGAAAACGGCTTCGAGATATTGATAAAATCGTTCAAGTACAGCAAAAGTAGAACACATTTTTATAATTCCGCCAATGAACCATGTTTTATATAGCTTAGATAGCAGATGCAAATGCTTTATTTACAATTATCTAAGCAACACAGGATAGGGAACGGGTGTTTATAAGAGTAATCCTCAACCCCACCCCACCTCCCAAGGACAGCCGTTGTTCAACCGTCTTTTACGAGCTGTTCGCATGGGGGCCTGACCAAGAATAGGCCCAGCATTAATGTGTTGTCTTGCAACAGTGATCTCCTCAGGCAGAAAAGCTTGTGCATCTCCTCTTCAGCCCTAAATGAACCTGATAGGTACAAAAGGGCATTTGTCTACCATTACAAGTCCGTTCTCGTTTTAGTACATCCACTGGGTGCGTGTTAATATTTTATTAAGTGAATATGGGCAGATGGGTATAATACGTAGCGCAAAAATGTTGCTTGGAAGCAGAAAAACCGCACTTAGTTAAATTTAGAGACTACAGCGATCTGTGGGGAAAAATGGTGTTGGTGATCATTGTGGTATGAAAGGAAGAGTTTAGAAGAGGATCGTGGGCGCATCCTACTGAAAGGTTGAGGCTGTAATAGGTACCCGTTATATGGCATGTGCGAACTGAGATGGTAATCATGCGACAAGAAACTTGAAGTGTAAAACACAGAGTAAGAGGTCTAAGTGAAAGTAATGTCCTTGGTTGGATAAAATTGCTTCGACCAGCCACTCATCAGTGAGAAGGTAATGCCATACCCTGTTGCCACTGTGTCTTGATAAAGTACCTAAGCTTTAACGTAAACAATCACAATCAATATGAACGTGTGAGTAAAACGTCTGCAACCAGAAACGACCTACTGGAATCCCACACAAACGACTGCTTAGCATAAGCGAAAAGCGACAGCCAGTCAAGAATATGGTAGCATTCCAGAACCACCACCGCCAGATGAGTGTCCCATACATCATACATCAAGTCCAAAATCAAGTTAATAGTCTGCCTGAACAATGACATAACTTCGTAGAGAACATAATATATAGCAAATATTTTTCTACAATTATAAATTAAATATTCAGATCATTAATAATTATAAACATTTTTAATTCGGCTTCAGTTAAAGGTATCCTCTTTATTTAGACCTAAGAAAATATCAGAAAAGAAATCTTCCATTAAATTAATTCCAGAAAATGGCAATTGCGAACTAAGTCAAATTGAGAGGAATCTAATCTTGTTTATTTAATGGATATACATTTCTATCTCAACATCCGAAGCGGAGTTAGTTCTATTGTTCTGTTTAGTTTTTATTTTCGTGGATTTATTTATTCAAATTACTATTCACTAGAATTTCAAAGGGCTCAATACTATTCTTGACTAAAACATTCGTCTGGAATTATGGTGAACTCAGACAAGGACATTTTTGACTGTATTATTATGATAAATTAAAAGACCGTTACCACAGACCATATTCCATGTCATTATCACATTAGCACATTCAAGAATACAAACGCAACAACACATTCCATATTTCAGTTTATTTGGAACACCAATGAGATTCATCAGGAACTTCATATATTAGGACCTGAGATAGAACTTTTACGACTACTTGGGATAAATTCACAATACTGTAAGTTCTATTTTAAATATGCCCTGTACATTCTTGGGAAATGTTCAGTTTTACAAACATGGTTGTCGCTCTTTACTATTATTAGTTTAAGATCAAACAGTTGTTACAATAGTCAGCTGCCACTGCCATTATAAAAAGAACTTAATGTACCCTTGATTATGTAGGATAAGGACAAAAGTGCTTGTACGTGGCAGGTGGTATTCAAAATATGAATCTACCACATTACATTTGCTTTAGAAAATCGCGTATTGTATCATGACCAACATCATAATGCTGAAATGGTGGCTAACTTAGGTGAGCTTAGTTAGGACGATTTACTTGTGTCTTTGTCAGAAATAAGAGCTTTATTGTCTAGCACATACAGTGTGGTGGTTACCTCAAGTTTTTAACGAGTGTGCAAAGGTGGGCATTACGATCATGGTTCTCAGAGTTGCCAGAAATATTCTTGCGTTGGCCTACGGCCAGTTATCGTGACATATAAGTAGATTTCAACTAGAATGCAGCCAGCATTGTTTTGTAGTTGATTTATTTCTGTCGGTCTCTTTAATCTTCGATTTCCAGTGTTACACCTGTGAACGCGTTTTCGAAGCACCTTGATGACGTTTGGAGAATGAGGTCATATATTCAACAAATTTAGATGACAAGTTCAAACTGGTTTTGATACAATATAGAAGGCAGCAACATATGTCGACAACATTTCTGCGTTCTCGTTAGACTGGCTAGTTCTTAGTATTCAGGACCTCTTCCCCCTGCTGATATTGCGGGTACCCCATTGTCATGGACTCTGTTTCGCATGAGAAACCGATGCTTTGTGTCACGTTCTGCAAGTGCATGTCTATCGTATTCAACATTTTGCCTGGCGTATTAAAGTTAAGGGTCAACGTAACGCCTCATTTGTTCACCAATTACTTTATAATATTGTAGCAATCCTGCTTACAAACCACTTTCTCCATGTACTGCTGCCGGATCATTCTCTTTGTGGCTCGATTTGTCGTACTCCATAGAGATACAGCTGATGATATAGGTCATCGATTTCCTCGTGAACCTCATAACATCGCCTTAGTCTTTGAACGTCCGATGAGGCGTCCAAAATGAACGGACTGATAAAATGACGGGTGTCCATTTCAGAAGCTCGATGTCGAGGAGCATAAAACAGGGGTTCTGTATGGCTACTTACACGTCGGGCTAGGTACTGGCAATGGCATTGCAACCGCCAACACTTATAGTGGCAATGTTTGCAGAGACTGATAGGCAGCGTTTCCGTCATCCAGAAGACCTTATAGGTACCCAAAGCATCGACATTGTCACGAAACATCCAATTACTTTTATTGAGCGTTATACTCATCTTTTAAGAGACAACACAACCGAGGTTTTTCGATCGTGAGTTTCGCATGGTATAATACTTTGACACGGTTAAAATCAAATGCGAATGTCAGCCTAGTAGTGTGGGATACAATGACATCGTTGTTATCGAAGTTGGAAAAACTGAAAATAAGCAGGTGTTACTGGTCTATGATGCTTGGGTTATTTGGTAGCAAACAGTGGCACACTATACTAAGCACGCTGCGGAGGATCGAGTTTGTTTGCGTATTGAGACATGTATGGTTTTTCGATAAATGCTATTGAAGTGTACGTGTATGTTCTTAAATAGTGATGTATTTGCCCAATAGTACAGTATAACTGAAGTCGGTCTTCAAACTCAGATGGTAGCGTTTGGCTCTCATGAGGATATAGGCCCGACAAACAGAAAATATCCCTATTGGAACCCCCACTTAAGTCACATATAATAACGCCTACTCGACTTACATATTTTGGAAAAATCAGGCACTCGCACTAAGGTGCAATAACAGGTGGATCCATTGATGTTAAAAAGACACATGCATGTTCTAGCCTCACCAAAGCTACTAACGTCAACTGACACTCTATGGTTCGCAGCGTTGAACCTCAAGAAGAAGCTGCTGTAGATCTGATCACTTAGGCCCAACTACAGATATCGCGTAGCAGTGGCAGGTTCCAAGACGCATCGCAAAAGAAAACCGGCGATAAACGCGCCAGTCGTGCAGATAACCTTGATTCGATAACCATAAGGTTGGAGAAGAAACGAAAATTGTAAACAATACAAGTCTATCCTAAGAGAAACGCAGGACATAATATGCGTCTTGGCTGGAGCAAAGCTCGAACAATTGCAATCAGTGTCACAAAAGCGTTTTAGATGTCAGTAGCTGATATAGGTAAACGACTTCTACACTATGACTTTACTACTTTTTTACCCCGATGTTGTCAGTACAAATACTCAATATTGAAAATGCAATTAGTACGTCATTCAAGAACGACAACAATAAAACCGTCAAAATGAAGCTACTGCCGGTGCAGATAATATCTTCTTTGTATGTGCTGCGTCATTGTGAATACTCTTTACACACTGAATACTTTATGCACGAGTGAATGATTTTGAGCAGCTAAATGTGCTAGAGTGCTGTTTTATATACACTAACACATAGTTACTGAATTCCCTGCATGTAACTCATACACATATTTTATCGCAGACGACCCAGTTTCATATTTGTGCGCTATGAGGTCCATATCACCACTGCAGATTTTGCCATGCTAATTGTCTAATCCTCAACATCCATCGAGTAAAGAGTATTAATCGTTACTGCATTGCCTGTGCAACCGTGAAAGTACTCATATCGAAACTAAATAATAGTCGAGATTTTCCTCATTTTGGTTGAGTCGATGTTGGTGCAATATACTCAGAGGGGATTTGTCGGTAAACTTCTCTTCATTGTTGTAGAAACAATATCTGAGAATTTCCATACTTGGTTGTGCATCCTGTTCCTGACCGTTTTCGCGTGCTAATATAACAATTACAAATTGTCTTCGAGCTGGTATTGATACATTTGAATGTGTCCAATTGTTTATTTATAGTTGGCCTTAAAAAGTAATATCAGTATACGAACGCAAATGTGCATTGGCAAGTGGTACAAAATGATTAGCGATGTTCTAATAATCAGTTGACCGATGCAACAGTCCGTACGCAAATTTCGTAACATCGTCAATGCGGTCAGAATCGGTCACGTATATGTAATAATAAAACTTAAACTCATCACCAAAGATGGTGAATATTGCTTCAGCCACAATATTGAACCTATTTATCTCTGTCCTTTAGTGTTTACTGATCATAAATGAAACTGCAACAGAAACAGGTTAATATGAATTGTCATTGAGATCTGATCTGAGTCAAGGATCCTTAGTACCTTCAAAATTATGTGGAGTTTTTTCAATTGATTGTTTGTTTTGCGTTACTAATATAATATTAAGAGACCCACGTGTGATAGAAGACGCTAACACAACAAAGAAATAAAAGAAATAAAATCGAGATCAATCAGCAATAAGACCAAATACACCACTAGGATATAGA
The DNA here is from genome assembly GCA_016617855.1 of Megalonaias nervosa. Lineage (NCBI taxonomy): Eukaryota > Metazoa > Mollusca > Bivalvia > Unionida > Unionidae > Megalonaias > Megalonaias nervosa. Next base: position 15,399 of record JAECUM010051407.1, on the reverse strand, counting down.
GTCGACCGCTCTCATATTCTTAGATCAGTTGACAAGAAGTCACGTAGGACAGATATATTTGTGAAGCTTGTGTCACATCGTACACGAGCTATTATTATGCAGTAGAACAAGAATATGAAAAGCAATGCAAATGGAACCTTTACTACTCAGATTTAATGGAGACCAGGTATAGCCAAATATGAAAAATGAGAGACCTTCAGAAAAATAATAAAATCTCTCAGTTCTGGACATAGGATTGGAATATCTCATTCAGGGAAGCAGTAGGAAGTGAGATAATTTATGTAAAGTCAGAATCAGATATCACAGTATCTTCCTAATTCACATTAATTAATTAAAATCTTCGATCTCCAATTCGTAAAGTGTGCACACAATTTAAATATTTTCAACAATTATGTACACCCGGCAATCTATGTGAACTCTTTACTCAATTTCAACCACCGCTTTACCGACTCTGCACATGCGGCTAAGTAAGTTTAACTGATTGTGATCGGCTCTTAGCATTGTTCAGACAGTGTGTATTACATATGTGTCTCGTGCTATAACTGTTTGAATAATGCTCTATTTTCAATTCACAAAAATGTTATTCAGGTTAGTTACTTCTACATGTATATTTAAGACCAACACATATCTATGTATGTGTATATATATGTACAAGTACATACATAGCCTACATATATGCATTTAAGCATATACGTGTATGTGCATGAATACAGTTGTGTATGGGCAAACGTGTATAATGTATATGTGTCTCGCTATTTTTTGAGTAACGTTTGTGATCATTGGAATGCAATGTGATGCCAAGTCTTAAGGTGTTTGCATTCTGACTTAAGGTAAATTTAGTTCATCTATATTGAATTTATGTAGAATATTGCTTAAATAATGTATCAAATATTTGTTCCAACTTTAAAATCAATACATCATTTCCCAAGTTCTATGCCAAATTAACCAGCAAATTATCTCAATCTCGAGAAACTCTTGTAAGCATGATCTCATCTATTACTTTCTTTATATTTTCACACTCTTACTCTTTACTCGATCTCCTTCCATGCACAATGTCAGTAACACAGTGTTGTACAGACTCTTATATACGATTTTACCATATCTTGTCTTCACAGAGAATACACTGATGGGGAACAGCTACCACATAACAAAATCCCTAATATTAATGTATAACTCAGTAATGCAGTATAGAATAGAATCTCCATCGGGGTATTCAACAATCGTTCGATGTTTTGTGGAAAAGCTATTAAAAGCATAACAAATACGTCTCAAAACATGTTTTATAAGCAATCAAATGCAATTGTTGCATAGCCATTTATCAAGATTATTCCTTTCACTTTAAGGATTTCACTCTTACTAACTTTTTGTGGGGACATTGAAACCATCCCGGGACCTATCGAGGGTGATGAAATTTCTTAACTTCGTTTAAATATTACGAGCATCCGACAAAAACGTGATTACTTAGAAAGTATGGTGAACGTATTCCCAATTGTATGCCTTAATGAAACACATTTAAATTCTTAGAATGCATATGGACTTGTCATATTTGTCAGATTGATAGTATTTTAAAAGCAGTGTCATGTCGAATAGCTAATCTACAAAATCTAAAACAAACACTTAGTAGGCAAATTTTATCAAAACTGTATATAACTTATATCAGGCCTATCTTGGAATATGCCAGTGTATATGGGGCGGATGCTCGTTGATCGATTCAGAAAAATTGGAAAAACGACAGCTCGAAGCTACTAGAATAATTACAGGACTTCCAAAATATACTAGTAGGCAATCTCTGAAACAGGGTGGGAAAGTCTGCAGTCTAGAAGAAAAAGACCGAAATAACTAACACTCTATAACATTAAAATGTGCCAAACTCCAGACTATATCATTGAATTAATCCTTCCACCTCCGTCAGAAACAAACAAATTATAACTTTCGATGTTCAAACAATATGGGTATCTGCAGTTTCTGGCTACATTTTACCAGGACATCTTTTATACTTTCAACAGTATCTTGGTGGAACAATTTCGAACAGGATACGTAATGTAGTATGCCATTTATTGCTTTGAAAAAGTGTTTATGTCCAATAATCGTATCTAACAAAATGACAAATTCTATTACTCTAACACTGGATAATTTAAGTACTAGATTACAATATAATGTAAGTTCATCGAAAGCTCATCTTTACCGTGTTAACTTACTGACACTCCACAGAAACAAATGCGGTATAATCGAAACCACCATGCTCGTCTTCGTTGTCTGTCCCAAGTACAGTAGACAAAGAGCTGAGTTGAGAAATTTACTTTCAATGCCATATGCAACTATTAGCTTAGATTTACTGTTTTGGGGAAACGGCAATGCAAAAGAAAAAATATAGAATTTTGCATCATCTATGCAAAATATATAATCGCTACTGGACGATTTCAATAAGTTACTCATATCGTGATTACATTTATTGTGCCTCTCTCTCTCTCTCTCTCTCTCTCTCTCTCTCTCTCTCCTAGCAATCATTGTTTATTATAATGTTGTCATGATGAATATGTTGTAATACTTGTGTCTTGTAGGGAGAGGTATAAATTAAGTTGTTAGATATTGTACCCAATCGCATAGTATCCTATTGAGACAACAAAATATCTTCAAAACAAAACAAAAACCACCGAGATGAATGCCATTAAAATTTACATAGGATAGATCATCGGCATAAAATCATAAACTTGTTTTGGTGACGCATTTACCGTTTCAAATCTTCGTAATTTATCTCTGCTAATCCCAGCCTGGTTATGACATATTGTTTTTTGTAAGCGTGGAGTAACACATCAACAACTTCAAGTGGCGAAGCAAGCCCCTACGTGTTAAATTACAAAAGATGTTGAGATGTAGCCACCTTTGCTACCCATTGAGTTCCACGTCCTGCTATCGAATACAAATTGACGATGCATGTTTCCCATGTGCGTGAAATCATTGATGCTGGTTCATCCCTTGTAAAGACAACTCGGAAATGCTTAAATGACTTTGTCATAGCAAGTGAATGAAGGCTGGTTTATGAACGACCTGAAGTCATCCGAGGCGTCGTACTGGGTAGTCAAAGCCATTTTCCTTCATTATTCGTTTACAAGCCGAACAAAATATAGACGTTTGCCACCAAACGCCTTATTCAGATTCCATGGCAGATGATGCTTTACGGCCATTAATACATCTTCTTTGTAACCCCTATGAGGCACAGCCTCTAAAAATGCTGCAATGGCCACTAGGGATTCGAGTATCCCACCGGTCATTTACTTTTGTGTAACGTCTGACCATCAATATCGCCAACGTCTTCTATCAGTTAGACGTAATACACTGATCAAGCTGTCTTTGCATCAACCACACAGGGACGATTCCATTAAACGGTGACCCCATAAAGTTGTGTTATTGCATTATTTATGTCAGAATGCTGCTTGTCCTGAGACCAACCTTAACTTCATAATATGACCTTAGTTTTAAACATGATTTTCCATTCCAACACTACACCAATTTCATTGTTTCTACAGGCCCATCAATGACCATCATAGGACCACCTGCGACATCCAACAACATCACATTATCAGAGATAATTACAGCAATGCATCATTGTCAACCTGCAACGGCGGCATCACCAGGAGGAATCCTGATTAATCTGGCACAACGTACGAAACTCCTGCTGAAACATCTACATGACTGTGTCACTGTTTTGAGCTCGCTCCAGTAAAATTTCGTCGGTGGTTTCTTGTTATCCATTTAATTACCAAGGAATCTGAGAACTTTTAACTAGCATATTATCATTTTTATTATCAGCTTGAGCTACGGCCTGAAACTACACAAACACAGTCCTGAATTCATGATACCTTGTTATTTACTATGACAACTGATGAACGTTGCCTTCATACAATATGTGGTGAGTATGAATGTGCCTCTAGAACACATGAACGACAACAAACGAGTTTATTCAGCCACCAAAGTGATTATCACAGAAATACAAACTGGTAAGTTCAACAACAAAACTCTGCCACCAACACCATCCTTGACTCCAAATTGCGGTGTTGTCGGTAGGTTGTACGAAAATAGGCTTGCGAATTTCTCTATAAAGCGCGAATATGTGTCGGAGAAGAATTGCGGAAGAAACGTTCAATATCCTGAAGCGTTACTCTCATTTCTAAGAGTGTACGGGGAACCATTTGCAACGTAGGACCTATCCTTATAAAACATCGTAGGCGGGTCAGCGGATCTTGCATAATCATCAGTGTATCTAGCGAAACCAATACTCATCAATGCAAAGGCAACGTTGTGTAAACATGTTTGTGTTTCCTTTCTATCAATGCTATAATGTGTAGTGCTAAACAGCGTCATGATACTGTTGTTAACAATTCCATCCCAAGCAGTAAAGTGGTAAATAGCATCGTGTTCTATCAATTGTTTAGAAGGCCTCACACGGGAGAAAATGCAGAGACGTATGTTTTTATTTGTAATTTCAATCGTACCAGCTGACTGGAATGTTTTGCTGGGTACGAATAATACTGAAAATCATGTTCGCTTCATTTATTAAAGGCTCTTCGTATTAAATATCAGTTCGATCTCTAATGTACAACTGCTTTATCATGGTCTCCGCATAGATATATGACATTTAGCCATCCTTGACCACAAGAGCAATACGAGGGTGTTTTAACCGGGTATTGTGGCATGGAAGATACAACGTAGCCGCGGTAATAATTGATATCAGAGAACCTGATTCCACAGTTGTTAGAAAGCCAAACAGTAAGTAAACCTGTGCAATTACTGTTCCGAAGAACGCCAGTGATGCCGTCACATGTTAAATTAATTTGAATTATCAAGGTAATAATGACAACGTCCGTCGCGATATGGTATCACAAACTTACAAATCGTTTCTCATAGGGAACGTCTTTAGGCCAACATAAAAATGTTCTTATTGATGAGCATGCGATGTTAACCGCGCACGGTGCAGATTCACCGGGCATGGCAGAGCTGAGTGTGGACTAGTGTTAACGTATACCAATTTTGCTAGATTCCATGTCTTACACGCCAGAGGCAAGTTCAACATCATTCCAGGTGGAGCTGCCGTCGGACACAAAGCACACATTAGTCATTCCCGAGATGACTGCCGAATGACGGTGATCAGACATAAGGTCATCTGTAATAAACATGCAAAAATGCTAGTGCTGTCTCTAGAGTGTATAATTCCTCTACAGTAATTGGTGTAGAAAAGTCACATTCATGGTTCGTTGTAATCATCGAGGTAACGCTGTAGGTTTCATTTACAACGACACGTTCCATCGCACCGTAATATTCATGTCTGACGCGGAGAGTCACAACACGAAGTGTTTCAATGAAAATTGTTTCAGAAATCATCATCGAATTTGTACAATACATCACTAATGTCTTTAACGAATTGTGTGCAACAACATATGGGTCCATTATGTAGTTGTTTAGCAATCGTTGGCTAATCTATGTAACTGACACACTCAACTTATTTGTTTGACACGCATTTTCATATCTTTCAGCATCAAAATTAAATTTATTCCAATGTTTGCTAGGATACTCATAGAAACTAACCCACTCGAAATAACCACTTAGTTTAATGTTTAGATGCTTTACTTGCAGACCTTTTGTATTTTTTCTGTTCATTATTTTCCAGGTGGCAAGAAAAAAAAAAGGCAAATGCTAACGCATCTTTTGCTATTCTCTTGAAGTTTATCTCATTAAATATGCACATTGTTTTACGCGACTCGTATAGTAGTTTCTTCTAGATGTGTAAATATTTGTTGCATATATGTGGTACTCTTACACGTATTGGAAAAATGTCGAGGTCATAACCAATTGGACAGGTTCTGGTTCTGTTCCTGTCATAATGACGGTGGTTTCCTCGTTTTTAGTCACCCCCTCTATGATTTCGCAAGTTGTTTTGATCATCAGTGCTAACGTTCCAAAACGCAAAACAAAGTTAATTAGGCTGATATGTTGTTTCTCCAATATGATCTGGTAGGCTGATGTACATCAACGTACATTGTAGATGTTAGCCATTCGATAAAAAGAAGCAGAGACGCTGTCATCCAATGATTTATCGAGTCAAGTGTCGCTGAAGCGCTTGAAGGTATTTATATATGTTAACTACAGACATAGCCACGACTGTTGCTCAGTTGGATCTGGGAAAGAATTCCTTTGAATCTTTACTTCGTTGTCAACAAAACATAATGTACTAGTTCGTCCTGTACAAGTCAATATACATCGAGACCATGCTTTTGTGGCACAATGTGACACTTGCAAACGATTATTTGGACATCATTGTGTGCAAGAGCTGTTAATGAACTCTTGGACCATGTGTGCGAGGTCTCAGATTCGAAGTGACTGCACTCTAGTGCGATCTCGTGAGTGGAAAACACAGCTTCAAACAGCCATAGCGGGAATGAGCAATTAAATTACAAGCTCGAATGAGTTAAAACCCACCTAGGCGATTCGGCAGAAGACTGTCATCGCCATGCATAAATCAGCTACGTATCACTTTCTGGAAAATAATTTGCTTTGGTATCTGTATCCATCTGATGAGATCAACATTGTGCTAATGACCTGGTATTCCCCGTATTTGTATTTACAATTTCAGACTGGGCTGAATTTCCTGGTGAGCCAAGACGTCGCAATCTGGCGCCAGCTAGCAAAGGCACTAAGCAGAGCAATTGTGTGAGAGGTATTGCAATATATTCTCGCAGATAAAGAACTATAGCTAAAGGCAGTTTTAATGTGCCAGTGGTAATATTCACAAAACGTGAATAAATATTCAAGTGGAGTATCTTGAAACAATCCGGGTAAAACGGCTTGTTCTTGTCATAGTACATATACATGTAGAGCTATTACAAGTCCAGCTGAGACGCGCCAACGTAGATAGACTTAGCCAACATTACTTCAGCTTTATTACTGCGGACGGCTATGAGGCCACCGTCAAATAACATGCGTGACTCAAATGAATGATTAGCACCAAGCCTATGCCACCATCTTGGAAACGATCAAATTGATTTTGATTCTGCTAATTTTCCGTCGTTTTATCGATCATGGCATTATTCACGAATTTAAAGAAATCTTTTTTAAAACTTAAATTCCTTTGTGCACAGATTGGTATTCATATTGATGCAGTGATCCATGCACGCATGCTAGCAAAATAGTAGCACCCGATGAATTTTGCTTACACGCATTCCCAAGAGAATAATCGTAATGAGCACATGGTGAAGTTCCTCTTTAGATATTCCAAATCAAATTAATAAAAGCATATGATGTCACTGTTGTGATCTTACCCGTATATCCTTTTTGTATATCCACAGTTGTGGAATCAGTCCTTTGAAACCTGCCAACAGGCACAGACTGCATCATCGCTCCAAGTATAAAGTTTCAAAACACATAATGTATCTATTTGGCAAGCTTGGATCAAGTCCATCTACTTCTGGGTTGTTAGCAATATAAGTAGTGATGGCTCTCCATGGACATAACACCACCGAGTTCTAGAAATAAATGCTGATCATTACCAATCAGCAATTCAAGTTCCACTTTAGTTTTTGTCAGAAACGCATATGAGGCCATTCTCGGGGGTCAGAAACAATGACCTGGATCAAGATTGTATAAATCCACAGCAGTGTTGCGAAACATCTCGAAGACATCCGTGAGCAGCCACACATTCGTGCGCACCTAATAATGGTGCTAATCGCCAAGGTTGTAACAACCGACGTAAACCAGTCAACTAGGAATGAAATTCCTCGATTGTGATAGGTGGCAATTCAGTATCGGCAAACTTGTTACAGTTACTCATCAACTGGTATGGATAGGTTCATTTATGAGTCAGGAAATTCAATATCCCATCAACATCAGTGCCACCGTATCGACCGCTGATTGTAAAAAGAGTGACCATTCGCTGCTGCCAAAGACTTCAATATAAATGTACACGTAAATACATAAGGAACTTTCATTTTCCGCTATAAAGTTTAAAATATTGTTACGTGTCTAGGCTCGTATAAAAGTAACCAGAAAAGAGTGAAGAGAACAAGGTTTGTAAAATTTAACACATAATTTATTTCCCTAGAAAAACGAGGTAAAAATGAGAAAAAGGACTTACGGTTTATGAATCAAATCCAAAATTAATCCAAGAATAAAAAATTGAAGTCATATCAATGAAAAGTCCTAAATGAATCTGCATTCGAATCCCGATGAAATCAAAATGGAGGGAAGTTAACGTAAGTCGTGACCTTCAATGTGTTGCCGTGTCAACAGTTCCTTGCTGAATCACATAAAATAATATTTAAGTTTAGAATTTACCAATAAAGTTCGATAAACTTTCTTGTCCAAGAATTTCTGTATGAGCACTAGTATTTTCCAGGGAAAGAATCAACAGTTTCATAAAATAAAAATTCGACTCAAACTGGTCACAACAACACACCTTTAAGTGTCGAAGATTTTTAGCAAAACTGGCTACTTCTTATGAAAAAAAGAGTTATGCAGTAAGTTAAGACGGAAAACAGATTCCCGTATGAGGGTCACGTGGTCACCTTCTAGAATTACGTGGAAATCTGTAACATGCCTAACATCACCTGTGTGCAGTATAACTGAAATCAATGGTTCTTACTCTGGAAAAAAGTTTTAAAAAAATATTGTTTACCAAACGCCTTACTGGTTCTGAATCAAGGTCAACAACTAAATACAATGTTTCTACTACTGGTTGTTTATCAGGTCAAACAGAACTGAATTGAATTTCTATATAAAAAATATCAAATCCAGTAGAGAAAGTTATCATTACAATAACATGTAATGGAATAAAAATAACTTTTTTTTGAAACTAACAAACAAATAATTAAATTACATATGCATAACAATATTCATTATAGTTTCTTGCATGACTGTAAGCTGCTGTTTTATATCCTCTTTTGTAAATAAAATCTTCTTCAAGCAAGTATTTCGTAAAATCACTGCACACTGACCGAATAGATAATACATAACATCAACTTGAATCTGACCATATTTTGCGCGCTGATATGCAAGGATTTCAAACGTAGTATAGCCCTTGGTTTTGAACCGGGAATTAGTTCTAATTATTTTGCGGTCTTCGAGTATTTATTCCACTGGTTTCTTCACCTCCAAGATTTCATAGGGTCTTGTATTGCTTCTACATATTCTTTATTATTGCAGGTGAATGTACTCTTATGCACGTGAGAACCATTGTTTTTGTTTTATTTTTTATGCTACAAAAATATCTCTAATTAATTCTATCCGTAGCGATTATCGATGCTGCTACTATATTCACTCTTTGTTTCAAGGGTATAGTTTGCATATTCACTTCACGTTTCATCATCTACACCAGGCTGCTAATCCAACGCGAGAGTCGTTGCAGGCCTTTTCGCATAAACCTGACCAGGTCCACGCTTGTTCTTGTTCCAGTAAAATCCGTCAGTCAGTTAATTTATCAATAAGTTCCGGATACGTATTTTGAAAAATGATGTACCATTTTTGAGCCTCTTTGACAAATCTAAGTGATGCATTTAAGCCACACATGGATTTAATCTTTTCTGTAAAGTTACGCATACTCTATAATATTGCTAATCTGACTGCAGCATTTGATATGACCATAAATTCTTTCAAAATAGTACATGCATCAATCTGTGAAAATTTTGCCATTATTCATTGTATTGTGAAACAATTAGTAACAGTTATATCATTTTATGTTAGCCGATTTTGCTACTCAAAATCATTCACGCTGGCGAAAAATTGAATTTTACTGCCTACATTTTAACCATACCGCATACAGAGAGATGTTATGATCAGTGAAAATATAGTAAAAACATGAGGAACGGTAGGCGTTGACTTATCTAAGGGGGCCCCGAGTGGCCGAGTGGTCTACAGCACCTACCGTTACGGATCACTGCCATCTCACCTCTGTCTGCGTGGGTTCGAGTCTCGAGGTCGGCCAGTGTGGGTACGTGAGACAGCTTACCAGTAGCTTCTCGTGGGTCGGTGGTTCTTCCCGGGGTTTTCCCGGGTTCGTCCTCCACCATTTACACTGGCCGCCATGTATGGCCTTTCTTATGCCAAAAAAATGTGTTAAACCCCATAACGACGACAACAACAACAACTTATGTAAGGTACCACAATGTAAATTCCCTATTTCGTCACTACTAATATTAAAGGTGCTTCAAGAAAATGCCATGTAACAGGATGAATTGAAGATATTCCTGTACGAAACCGACAATTGCCTAAGATAGAAAATTTAAATATGAGGCTGCATCACACAAGACGCACTTCGGTTATAGCCAACACAATGGTATGAATTAAATATTCTAAGCAGCCGACTAACTCGACTATCTTTTAAAAAAAACCAGCTTGAAATTTATAAGATATGCATTATCCGTCGAAACAAAAGAAATGACAAAACCTACTCAATTACAGCTTCTTAAACGAAGAATTGGTCCAGCACGCTCCCCACGCCATCCGAGACGTAGACAAACATGACGCTAAAATGCCTGTTTTGGGTCTGTAATTTAAGTGAATTTAACAGGTAGTTGAACCCAATACATTATATCGCCCTTATTTGATATGGCCTGCATTAGAACTAGCAGTACTATTGCTAACATTTTCGTTCCGGCGAACCAACAAATGACAACAACAAAATAATTGCTAACAAGTGTTTCAATAAAGACCGAATAAACGACAATACAAGATGGGAAGCAACTATACCTGGTATGATACTTTGCTCCTCTGATGTACAATTCATTAATGTCTCTGAATTTTGTCCTGACCGAGGGCAGAGTAGTTATTTCCTACCTGACTTTTTTAATTTTCTAAATCGAAGTTACCTTCAATTTGAGTTCAATGCATAAGATTATTTACAAACTTAGAATATTCTGTAAGCGAACTGGTAATTCATTATTGGAATTGTATTGTGTCTTAGGCCAAGTGAAATTAGTATTGAAGGATGTTGTGAACAAAATTATCCACTTCCGTTTTGAATGCAGACTACGGAATCATTTACTGATGTGTTCAGATATAATTTGGGAGGAAGCATTTGTTTAAATTATTCATTCCAATAAAAACGTGCTCATTGACATGTCATAATAAAACACAACTTTGGGATTAGTTCGAATTCATTCAAATACGACATTCTGGATTATATCATTGTGATATATCAAGACTGTTGGTACATCAGCATCTTCAAGAATATTGGTACAACATCATGTTGAATATTGAAAATTATTCAGGACCCTATATACTTTTTGACTTACAATAAAAAATACGATTATTTCGGATGTAATTCACAATGCAATAAGTTCTTAAATTTTCTCTTTGTACATTCGGGAAATCAATTTGTTAATAATTTTACCAAACTTGTTGTTTTCACGTTGTTTCTGTTACGTTGTATAAGACCATAGAGTTTTAAAACTCTTTCTGTCATCAATAAGAAGAAACCACATCTCCCGCTATATATAGATTCTTGAAACTCGCTCGCGAGATGGTGAGAGGACTGGCATTGGTTCAAGTACTGCTTGCAGCAAAGAATAACTGTCTGAAATGTTTGCGCAGGAAGGGATAGAGAGGGAAATTGATAGGGAAAGAATACTCTTGCTATCATCAATACATTGTTCAAAACCAACGTTCCTGCTATACGTTTTGTGAGTCGTAATTTAACCATCATACTTAAATGTTGACTAAAATAGCATTTTCTGCCATAAAGAAATGTCTTGTTATAACCCCAGACATTTAAGTCCCTCTTATATTTTAACAAAATTTTCAAAAACAGCAAGTCTGTTCAGTGTATTTCGTCACGAATGTGTAAAAAGAGACTAGATATCTGGAATTGTGTAATCATCTAAATCCTTCACGAAATGTTGGATTGAAAAGGTTTCAAAGAAACGAAGCATATTGAATCTCAACATATATATGATTGTACAGCTTTCTTTTAGGATTTACAGTTTGCCATCGCAAGAAAAAAAAATGCTTTACTGCAAGCACAATTTAGAGGCACAAATACAAGAGAATATTTTTCATTTAGAGAGCGACATGTCCCACTCAAACGTCGCATAATCCAGTTAAACCCATTGAAATACAGAGGGTTCAAATTGTCCACTTGTTCAATAGCTAAGACTTTCAATTACTGTTTGTGAAATAATTTCATTTTAGTCTATATTTATAAGTGAATACCTTCAACATATAAATATGTATAATTCTACTTATAATTTTTGTTATTAAAATCTATCAGGACCCAGTTACATGCTATAATCCCCCTGTAAGCATTTTCCACCAAATCAGTTGGAAACAACTTGAATATTACATCCTTTCTGATTCCTAAATAATAAATCAGTCTATGGTTTGCATCTAGTATAGCATAACTGTTATGGTACATTCTACTCTGATCGCAGAGACGTATAGAAACATAGAGATTAGGAGCGGAGAGATTTAGAGAGACTGTGTACTTACCGCCAATTTGACTACTATGCGCGACACCACGATACATGGAGTATCTAAATATAAAATATAGTAGATATGTGTATTTGTACGACAAACCATTTTACAGACAAGCTGCAATGCATGTTTAGTTTATTTTGTGTACTTGGCCTTTTTCCATGAGTGACAATAGAGTGGCAAAGGCCTAAAAGCCTTTTGTCACTTTTACTAGAGTTGTCTACTGATATTTGTGGTCGAGGTCTAGCCTTAAAACTTTGAATGTTCTGGAACAGAACTATCGACCCACATCCTGGTCATTTGATTGCCTTAGGCTTTCACATACGGTTGAGATAAATATAATTATTTCATTCACGTTTTAAGATCAGTCTGTGCAATTATTACTTTTTTGCTCAGATATAATTTGAGAGGAATAATTGATTTTAACATTATTAATTACAATGTGCTCATTTTTCGTTATTTTGTATTTAAAACACTATTTTGGTATTATTGTAAATTCATTCGATATTATTCTGAATTATATCATGTATGATGCATTGCGTCTGTTGGTTCATCAACATGTTCAGGACTGTTGGTATGTCAGAACATACAAGATTATTAAAACGGATTCACACCATTCTTTACTATAGGATTCGTGATCGGAAATTTAGGATTATTTGGGATTTAATTCACAATGTTGTAAGTACCTCTTAAATTTTGCTTTGAAACTAAGATATATTATGACCTTGTAAGGAAAAGCTTCTTTAACAAAGGAAGACATAACGAATATTTTGATTCGGTATTTATTGAAAACAAAATGTTTGGATTCTAGTGTTTTGAGTTTGATCTGAAAGTCTGCAACTCGTTTTGAATCGAAATCAAAAGAAATAAACTACATATAAACAGATGAAAAACGAGCAAAATACATATGTTGAGTGAGGGAAAACAATGATCTCAGGGAAATACAAAATGCAGAGAGAGATAGAGAAATAAGAAGAGAGGTAAATGCAAACAGAAAGAAAAGATGTTACCAAAACGATTAGCTTAGCACCCGCTTTCAAACCGAAATGGCCAAGGCAGAATTATACGTTCTTATTAAAAAGTGTAGCAATTGTCAAAGACCCTGAAATTTACACTTCAAAGTGCTAATTATGAGTTGTTTAAGAAATGTATCTTGGAGCGTTATGATTTGAAGCCTGATGCATATTTACAAAGGTGTATGGAATGCCTAAACGATGCTTCATGGTGATCGACACAAGAGAGCAAAGAGGGGAGAAAATGAAAAATAAAGGTTGAGTTCAGTAGGATATCATGTGCACATGAAAATCTTTACTTCTCTTCTTCTCTCTAAACCAGCCCGGCTCATCCAAGACTTAAATAGTATTTTCAGCTAAACGTAATTTAAAAATAAAAAACGGAGTATTTTCGGTGCGGTGAACTCACTCAGTACTGTTTACTATCGTAGTGATTTTGCTGATGACTCTAGCTTACTCCTACAGATAGCCATTCAAAAAATCAGTCACTTCACCCAACGGCGGATAATAGTCAGCGGCGAGTTCTGTTGATTGATACTTCATTGGAGAATACAAGAGTTTCGGATAAAATGATTAGATTCAATATCTACTGATATTACGCGTTTAGTATGTTGGAAACACACAGCAAATTGAAATCTACATTGTGCAAATTTTCTTCTTCAACTTTTGTACTTTGAACAGTTGTAGTCCAAACAACGTTACATTCTCTATGGACTTCAATGAATCATTTATTTCTGATAAATATGTTTCGGTGTGTACAATTACTAAAATTAGGAGATATTAGATACGCTGATAAATGAGCAATAACTCCGACGAATAGAATAAAAATGATTAGGATAAGAAGCAAAGACCGATGTTTAATTTGTGTAAATGAAATCAGCAAGAAACTTATGAGTAAATGATACTAAATCAATGCAAGAAGCACACACAGATGTGAAGCCGATGATCATCTCAAATTATCAAAAGAGTATTTATTTCTAGCATTTAGCAGTTTGCCACTTCTTCATTCATTATGCATATGGTAGCTAAAAAACAAACTTTGGCAAACGGGAAATTCATTATTCTGTGGAAAATGCATACTGATTATGAATTTACTCACAAATATGTACAAGATCATTATTGAAGAACTGGCGTAAAGTTATCTTAATCTAGTGGAGGTAAAGCTCACTTTTCCGCTCCAAGTACTAATTTCATGTTTCACGTGAGATACCAGAGTGGGGAGAAAATATGAATCCCTGTTTATGGGACAAGTTTGGGATTTGTCCCCAAAGAATGACATTCAAATAATTTGTACGCTGATGGAAAGACCATTAACAAATTAGGTACGGTTGTTTATTAATAATGATAGAACAGTGATGACTACTACTGCAACTTCTACTACAACTACTACTACTACTACTACTAATAATAATAATAATAATAATAATAATAATAATAATAATGATAAAAAAGAAGAAGAAGAAGACGAAGATGAAGAAGAAGAAAAAGACCAATAACAATAATAAAAAATCAACAATTATCGGACTTTAGCAGCGAACTGGTAAAATAAATGTGCTTGCTTTGCGTCTTTGTGGTATTGATTTCATTTTACAATTTCAACAGCCCTACACATCTCTCACCAATTATTTTACGTTGTTGTTCATTCAAAACTTCCATTGGCTGCTATGCAGACTTTTTCAGGCCAACGTCTAATTCTTTATATAATAAAACCTTATGTACTATATTTGTTTCATTAAGAACACATCTACTTCACAAATGGCTATACACATATACAGGTACAACAACATAGTAGGTCCTAGTTCAATATTTAAACGCTGCATCGTGTCTCAGACGATTAGGGAAAAAAATGTATCACAGCTGCATTTCATTGATTGCATGGCTTCTAGTTGCTTTACAGCAGTTTATTAGGCTACATCATCCTGCGAGAATA
>JAECUM010051406.1:0-13126 GCA_016617855.1 Megalonaias nervosa | reverse complement strand
TGAACAACATCACCTAGTCCATCTCCGTAGGTCGCTTTGTATACTGGTAATCGAGAGTTTATTACCCTGACCATGGTAGGTCCACGAGTATTGTGTATGATCATTTTATTATTAAGTGACTTTATCACTAATTACATACTTAGTCACTATGATAATCATCGGCGATTTCATTAATGAGGGACCGATACACATTAATATCCATGATACCGCCTGTAAATAATCGTTTACAAATATCAGCTGCTTCATTAATGATTTCTGGGGAATTATTACCAGCTCGTTTTCCTCCAATGAGAATTTCTAATCGATCAACATCAGCAAGGACATTATTGGGACAAGTAATAAGATCACTTCCTAAACCACTTCCAGTTGCGCCGGGATCTTGATATTCTTCCTCAGTTACTTTGACTGGTTGTTGTGATGATTCTTCTTCTTGTTGTTGTTGTAGTAATGTTTGTAGTCGTGGTATTGGTTGCTCTGGTGATGGAAATTTGAGTCGTGGTGATGATATTGGTGATAATTCAAATTGCAGTGGTGTTCGTCGTGATGCTTTTTTACTTGGTTTCGATGGTGTTTTGAATGATTCTGGATAATCACGAAGTGATCGCTCAAATGGTTCTGGAGATTGTTGCCTTTTACTTTTTTTTCTTTCCATTTCTTCTTCTTGTTTTATTAATTGTTTTAATTTTTTAATTTCATTACTATAAACCCGATATGATGGATCATCATTTCTAGCTTGTTGAACATTCATGCGTATGCGATATAAATATTTTTGCCATTGATCAATGTCTTTAATATATTTAGCGTATTCAGGTTTCATTAATTTATCTCTTTGACTATAATTATTCACAGCAAATTCAGCCAATTCTTGTAGGTTTTCAATATTGTTAATTGTTTTAATAGTTACTTCATCAAATTTATCTATCAATTCAACTAAATTTGGTTTAGGGGCTGGTGCTTCAGCGCCTTCAGGCTGAGCAGCAGCTGGCTGAGCAGCTTGAATCAGGTCAGCAATATCAACAGGCAATGTTGCAAGAGCTCGTTGTGTTGCCTCAGTTGCTGTAACAATTTTCTTCGTTGGTTCGACAATCGGTTTAAATAATTTTTCTGTACCTTCTGTAAATTCCACCTGAGACTCCTGACGCGATTGTAGTTGTTGCGTAACAGAATCACGAACAGGTAGATATTTTTTAATTGCCTCTAGTCGCTCTCGAGTTAATTTAGCTGAGTGTGGTTCTCCAATACTCATTATTGATAATATTTATACTTGCTGTTTAATTTATAGCAGCAGAGAGGGTGGACGACATACGCGTAGTGACCAGATTGTGAAAAAATCGAAAAAAATCTGGTCAATTAGAGAAGTTTTTACTATTAAGGCAAAAACGTTTTCTTCAGCCTTCGTAGGAACCCTTAAATTTCAAAAATAAGGTCTCTACAAAGTTGTAGGGTCCACCCTCTCTGCTGCTCCAATTGTCAATCACACTGTTCGATTACCAATCAGCAAGTGTCAACTAGACACATCTCCATGCATTGGTTACATCTGCAATTTTCCTAGCAAACTGACTGTTATGTTAATAAATTAGCTATCTTAAATACTTACAAATTTGGCAATGGTTCGTCTATTGTTCGATCTGTAGCTGTGGAAAGGTCAAGTAGCTTGCTAATTCTAACAGTCAAGTATCCAATTCGTCTAAAGCGAGGAGATAGATTAGACAAAACTTGGATAGACAATGACAAAACTTGGATAGACAATGACTTGTGGTGGCGCACAAGTATCAGATGAGCAAGGAGACAATGATGGCAATTACCATTTTTTGGTACAACAGTATATACACAAATATATCCTGGCAATAATTTCATGAAAAAAATAGAAAAAGCAAAAATATTTTTAATATTTGATATTTTTCTGACATGTGAGAAACCTTATCATTCTTGGCACCACAGACACTCATTTTTCGTTGCTTACAATTTACCAACAAATTATATATAATAACCCATATGTTATTTGGGTGTAGGATAAAATCCCCACAAAGAAATAAAGGATACGACATAATCCCCTCTGCCAGAACATGTTTTGTAACTTTTTAAACCATCAGAAATATACTAGTGAATTTTAAGATGGGATAGGGGAAGAAAAGATATCGGAAATATTAATATTTAATTTAATTATGGAATTTTATGTTTATACAACAATATTATGGCTCAGATTTTATGTAATTCACATAATAAGTCAAATACAGTACACGCATTTCTTAGTCCATCTCTGTTCTAGGAATTCTCCATTTCCAATGGATATGGTACAATTTTAAAATGCAAGTGTTAAAGAACAGCTGAAGGATTTAATGCAATGGATTAAAAGTGTATGTAATGCTGCTTATAAAAGTGAGGTGAAAAATACGTGCGTGCAGTAAGTCCTGATATCATTAGGCATTTTAATCTCCTTATCTGTTATAGTTATGATCTAACATCTAACACGCACACAAAATTTATCTACTCAAAGTAGGCCCACACTAAGCTTCAGAATCAAATGGTCCATGGCAACACAAAAAGATGTATATTTGTGTTGGTTAAAAATAAAAAGTTTAAAAGGGGATAAACTTATACTGGGGGAGGGAATTATGTCACGTATTTTACTTTTAGGGGGTGGGAGGTGGGTGTTGTCCTGGGGTATTTTATCTGCACCCGATATTATTTATAGGTAAACTGCCCTACGCTAAGCAACGATACGAGACCCACACCCACCCCTATAACGGTGTCATTTTGCAGTATCTCCAGCACCTAAATTGCATGTAGATTAAATAAAAAACCAATCTTTAATCTACGGTATGCACTCTATCTAAGAATGATGCAAGTGACAGTGAGCTATTTTGGCCCAGACTGCAACAGAGTTAACGTTATTGACGGATTCCACTAGACGCAACAGTCACATTCAATCAAATTGCATGATCAACCAACCTCTTCCATACTTTGGAATATTCATCCTACTGGCTACACTGCTAGATCCATGTTACGTCTACAAATCCCTGTATTATATCTGCAGTAGTTACAATGTACTTTGTGGAACGTAACTGCAAACCCGCGATTATTTTTGAGAATATCGTGACAGATTGTCCGGAAGCTGACTAGGCCTATATATAAGCATGCGCATCACGCTCGAAGGTATCACTTCGGCGGTTAACCTAGAAGTGTGCAAAATATCGAGCTAATATGTGGGGCTATGGTATTTCGTTATTTATGCTAACGATTCGATAAGTAAGAACAATGATGATCAAAAATAAACTTAAAATCTATTTTAGTGACATAAACATCACGCTATCAACAAAGATATACGTATTATACATGATGTCGCCGAAAAGTTGCACCGTGAATATATATATATATATATATATATATATATATATATATATATATATATATATATATATATATATATATATATATATATATTAAAATGTAAACATATATGCATCCATTTAAATAAAGTTATTACTATCTCATTTATATATATCAAGTTGCTAATACACTTTTATTTTCACAGAAACAGTAGAAAATCTTGTTTGACTTTTGGGCGACACTAGATATATCCTTTAGGCGGGCGTCCGCGGTCGCCGAAAGGTTGCTCGTATGTCGATCAAAGGTCGCATTTTGGCTAATGTATATATATATATATATATATATATATATATATATATATATATATATATATCTCCCGATTTGTCATGGATTTTTTCGTGCTTTGCAACAATAGTCGACAGAGTGAGATATAATCTAGAAATGAGATCTGGTTCCTTTGATTACAACAGACCGGTATGTTTGCTTGGAAACAAAGGGAGGTGGAAATGAAAGAATCAAACAAATATATCTATATTACAATATGTGTTTGCCACAAACGCAATTAATTTACTGGTCGGCTTTCCTAACTATCGTGAAATATTATAGAAAATGGCATGGAAAGTGTTTGCATACCGTTATAACGACCCGGATTTTTTCCATCTGTACAGTGTAACAGCTCGTATAAAATGTATCCCGTACCCTCTACTAACTTGGTATAAGTTTAGGTTAAACGTATTCATCCACTTCAACGTTATTCTCTCTGTGTGCAGATCTCCATGCAGTATTCCATATACATATATAGTGATGGAATTCAGACGAGATTCATTTAGGAATTGAGTAATTTGAATATATGTCTTGAACGTGTCTTAATTTTTCAAAGATTAATTGGTGGGTATTCATAACGTATCAAGATAGCATAGACAGAATAGTCTAACATTGAAACTATGCTTGTATCCATAATCATGTTATCAGTATTGGTATATCAAATTACTTTACAGCAACAATACGCATGTAAATATATCGTATGGGGTCTATCTATCTATCTATCTATCTATCTATCTATCTATCTATCTGTCTGTCTGTCTGTCTATCTAATTATATATCTATTTACATTTCTATTTAATTGCCGTTATAGAAATAAACAGAAATATCCTAGGCCATATTTTACATGCTTAAAAGCAAAGCAAACTATTAACTGGGACTGATTCCTACGTACAAAGGGCGGGTGGGAGAACCAGTCTGACTCACTCCCCATGGTTTATCTACCTCAAACACGGTATTCCCTTAAACGATAATATGCAATCTCTCTGCATCAGCTTATATTCAAATACATAACAATATGTTCTGTCCGACTAATCAACTAATTTGCAGTAAGGCTTTCTTCTCTTGACAATAAATACACACGTTTGATATTATCGTTTTGATAATATAAAAAAACGTCGTGACTTGATAAGTCTGTCCCTAATTTTCCATTTCGTGAAAAGGCAAATATCTGTAAAAAATAAAAAAGAACATCCTATCGTTTGTTTGTTAGTCGGAGTGATTTTAATGTATACATCATTTTCCTCCATTTGAAATAGCCTGTTGTGGATTGAATCCTTTCAGAACATTGCATCCATTTGTATTTCCTCTTGGTTAGGATCATGATAATTACTTTTGTATTGACATTTAAGACAATTAGCCTTAGTATTTCTATATCTTCTGCGCATTATTGCCTTCTTGAAAACGTAGCTCCAAACGCATCATCATCGTCTGGACAAATTATTCTTATAGTTTATCATTAATGTAGTTTAATACTTTTGGATTTTACGTTTGCAATTATAACTCTGTTGACATATTTCAGGTCCAAGAGAATATGTATTAGATTATTAATATTTTCAATGATCTGGTGTTTAACGTCTTTGTCGTAATGTTGTGTTATAGAAGTAAACAGATATATTATTATAGTGTGTGTTCGAATATACTCAGACTCAATTGTATTTCTGAATAATTTAATACAATCTATATTTAATTTTTTTTTCTGCTGGAATAAATCTCGTACTTTGTCCTAGGAAGTGTAAGAAATCCGCTATCAGAGGAAAACGTTTACCGTCACTAACGACAGTGTGTAAACCTGTGCTAAAATGTGTCCATGATTCTTGTTTTCGATATCTTGGAATATTTGTAAAGGATTGCTTCACCGAAAGAAATTCATCTCGTTTTGGTTCTGGTAGTTCTACATAAACAGGTGGAATCTCAAGCCAACCTAATACGGTTCTAATCAATGACTGATATATGTCTACAGCATAATCTGGAAAATTTACTTCAATCGCCTCTGGTAACGTTGGTTCATGAACAGTAATGGCTATCTTGGATTCTTTGCCTGTTATAGATTTAATCTGGCGTTGGAATTCATCATTGGTCTGTTCGATTTGATAACTGACACTTGGAATACAGACTGCTTGCCAATCTGGAGTTCCGTCGGGTTTATTCTTGTTTGCAAATACTAATGAATTATTAGGTTGTAGTCCACCAAACGGCTTTTATCTGATATTCGGCCAACGTAATAAACTCGCAATTGTGCTAGTGCTATTTCTTTCGCTGGAACTGCAGTTGGAAAACTAATGTTGAATTCATGACTAGTGGAACTCGCTGATATTTTGGTTTTCTGCGGTGCTGTATTAGTGGCGTTTTGTTGTAGTAATTCCTGTGACGTTGACATTATTTGTAAATCCCTGATTTTAAATCAAGGTAACAACCTGACATCAGTCAGGTTTCCTGATTTTTCAAGGGAATTCGACACCCCTGATTTGTAAATCAGGAGCATTTCTGCGAATTTATTATTTGATATTATCCCGTCGCTAATCCCTGATAATATCAACGATGATAATTTGGCGTGTGATTGTGTTGCCGCTGATAGTAACATTTAATATTCATGTAATTTATCAGCCGCACATGTAAATATTTTTTTGTTTTGCAATTATATTAAGAACACCATCAATTGTGGTTGTGGTTGAAACACAAGTTTCTACAAATGCTGGCGATGTGATTGTTACTGCTGATAGTAATACACAGATTCCAGCGACGATGGCAGAAGCAAAATAAATAATTAAATTAGTAAGAACGACACGTCTACGATATTTTTATTTTTATTTTTATTGTATACTCGTCGACGATGTTGTTCAGTTTGGTCTGTATAAAACACACTTGTTCGTATCTGTATTGATTTGCCGAAATATATACTCTTTATTAAGTAATTAACTGAGGTGTTTCGGCGACGAATTCTAGACAACACCAGTAGGACGCCGCGGTTAACTTTTAATCAGATAGTTTCAGCATAAACGTTTCTTCGGTATCTTTATTTAATACGATAGACACGGTTCCAGAAAAATTATTGGTTGAATGACGCCATGGAAATGTGGTAAATACCCTAAATTTTGCAGCGCTGAACACGGACATCCTATATACACCAGTGACTTCCGCTATGTGTTTGATAGTGTTATTTTGCTGTGACCATGTTGAAGATCCGGATTATACCGTGTATACCACGTTTGTGGTCTGCTTGTGAGGAATTTAAATCAGATTAATGTTTTAACGATATCAGGAATTCCACTGATAATATCATTGAGTCTCGCGTTAATGTCAACGACTTTTATATCAACGACTGCTGAATTTACAAAGAAATCATCAGCGATTTTACTAACTCGCTAAAAATTTCTACGAACATTCATGAACATATTCACGTGAACATCCTATTAAGATCGCAAAGTGGATGGTTTGCCATTGATAGTGGTATCTTTATCATCTACGTTTGTTTTTGTTGCGGCATCTTCATCACCTGTTGATTCTCTTAAAACAACTATTTTATTTCCATTCATGTTGAATGGATCTGTCATTGTATCACCGGTGGATTTTAAACGATCAGTGACATTTTCTTTAATTTCATTTCTGATATTTGCGATTGATACATTTGAGTTTCTGATTTTACAGCTGTCGGTAAATATTGGAATATTATCCGAGCACCGAGAACTCTACGAATTATATCGATCCACTTAATATTACTCGTCTTTAAAACACCGTATTTAACCTGAAAAATAAAATCTTCATCCCGGTAAACTCCAGACAGGTTCATAATATCAGCAAGATCGTCTTTGGTAGCTCGACAAATCAATATCATCTTTTTTTCTTCCTGTCAGGGACAGGAGAGGACCTTCCATAAATATCAACCATGATACAATTAGCGATTATTTAAAACGGTGTAGTCATGTACAACTTTATGAGGTGGTGCTGTTGATGATGATACAGCCTCAAGTACAGCAAGTACTTCACGGCGACATATCGGCGGATCTGCTAATTTTTGTGTTGGTAATGTTGAATACCAGATTGGTGCATTAAGATCATTAACATATTTTAAAATTCCTTTGTTGGTGCCAGTCCATACGAATCAAAAGAAACAATTCCACGTGGATCAATCTGGTATGAAATCCAACGAGTACCACGACCAGAGATTTTATCGAAATTAATGATACCGGTTTAAATATTGTTTGGTTTGTGTGGTAATTGATCACGCATAAAAACACCTCTGAAGTTTTGATTTTTAATTTTTAGCATCACCAAGTAAATCAAAATTGGACATGGGGAGAATCAACGAAGTCTCCCTGGCAGTCTTAAACCCTTTCCGTACCGAGTCCCTGGCGGTCTTAGACCCTTTCATTTTTGTGATTCCTTTTCCTGTTGCTTTCTTTAGTGCCATCCCAGCAGCAGTTCCAACAGCACCAAGTTCAGCTGTTTTCGCAACAGCTGGGGCTGCAGCGGCTATTATTCCTGGAATAGCTGCGAGAAGTGGAAATATACCACCCGTCTTAGCGATGTCGTTAAACCGTATACCTTTCTTTGATTGTTTGGTTTCACTGAAGTGCTTGAGTTGACGTTCTGTCAGTGATAGTTTATTCGGAACACCTGAGATCTGTCCTTGTTTCATCGATACTGCTGTTCCACAGTTATCTTTTGACGCTGATTGTAGCTTATTAATCGGACCAGGAGTCAGAGTAACACTAACATGATGATATGACATTATAATATCATCCCGATTTTTAAATCAGGGATTTAATTACATGTTTTCTTCTGGGGCATCGATGACTTTCATTCGTCCACCAACACCTTCGGGTAGCATTGATTTTTTTTCTAGAATATTACAGCGATTGCTCTGTAACCACCAGCGAGTAGTCGTGCCACACGAGCTAGAAAGTGTGTATCAGCTACTGATTGTCTGAATAAATCTAAGTGTTCCAGTGAGAAATAGTAGATTGGATAAAGCGTTTTAAAACCTCGCTGAGATATCTGCAAACAAGAATCAACATTTTGATCACGCTCCATAAATGTCATCAACTGATGATAAGCACGTGCAACATGATTATTTTCAAAATTTAGCAACACTTCTTCGGATGGTTCCTGATGGCCATTTATCCTCAAGGAAACATCACAAACTCCATGAGTATCAAAACACCATTGGATTTCGTTCCTGCAAATAAACTCTTGCAGTTTCCTGAAGTACAATGATTACATGTCGTGGTGCTGACACTCCCTGCTGTGATGCTATCTGCCATGTGAATAAACCAGCAGAATTACTTTGAATACTGTCTGTGACCATAGTCAACCATGACAATGTTCATTTACCACCTTGATTCATAAAAGAGAGCAAACGTTATTCTTCGGCGAGCGATGGAGTCATTACTGGCATCCACAACGAAAGTTTTCTCAGCGTTATTTTACATGCATCAACGCCAGCACCACGCCATATTGCATCACTGTCTGTGGCTTTTCTTACAAGTACTACTGTGTGTTTAGCACCAAATATAATTTTCTCACATTTCTACGGAATCGAAAGGTATGTGACAGTGGAAAATGCACATGAAAATTCTTCGTCACCATTCAACATTGTTCGACGTGATGAAATCCCAAATTGAAGTTTTCATTCATTGATGCAACTGTGTCCCCAGCTGCATTCAGTGTTACGTTTCTGTTTTATGGACGATCAGTTGTATCCTTTGCAAACATCATTGATGGACCAGCTGATCTCGAGTAATCATCGTTGTATCTTGCAAGGCCAATTATCGTCGTGGCAACGTCGACATTTTCCAGGCATGTTTCGATATTCTTTCCGTCAATTATATACGTGGCGCTGTTAAATAACGCAATGACACCATTATTAACAAAACCAACTCGATTACCAATTCCATATACTGTATCATCTGCTTTTAAAAGTCTACCTTCAACCTCAATAAATGCCTCAGCGGGCAAGAAATATCTGCTTGTATCCTGAACTTGCAACACATTTCTTCCTCTTGCGTTAGGTACACGTGCGTCATAAGAATAATATTGATAATTACGTATCAATTCATCTTTGAGTACTGGTGCATCCATGTCAAATGCTGGATTACATAAACGTTTGAACATCTTTATTGTATTTACTATCGTCTAACACGAAGACCACTTCCTGCTATCAGACTAGCAGTTATAGTCTTTTCTTTCTCACCAGCCAACTCTGCTAGTGTTTGATTTGTAGCTTGATTTTTTTATTTTACTAACACTCGCAAGCATAATTTCAGTGCTGAGTAGTTTTACTGATTGTGGTTTTTGTCGTATCAATCGTGCTAATCTATCCCTAATTGCTGAAAATGCTTTGCTGGCAACATCACCAACAGCACCAATACCTTTATCACGAACAACATCTATAGCTTTCTTTCCCAGTCTTTTACAATCGGCATTGCCTTTGGGGCTATCCTTCTAAAAAGATCCTAAACAGCATCACTGAGTCTATCTCCATAGTACGCTTTATATGTAGGTAATCGCGAATTTATCACGCTGCCCATTGTCGGTCCACGTTGAGCATTGTGCATGATCATCTTATTTTAGTCATTGTATCTGTTTAATCACTGCGGTAATCATCGGCAATTTCATCGATGAGGGATCGATAAACATTAATATCCATGATACCAGCTATAAATAATCTTTGACAAATAGCAGCTGCTTCATTGATGATTTCTGTATAATTATTACCGGCTCGTTTTCCGCCAATCAGAATTTATAATCTGTCTACGTCGGCAAGAACGTGATCGGGATATTTAATAAGACCACTTCCTCGAGTAGTATTACTGCTTCCAGTGGTACAGGGGGCATAATGGAATACTTCTTCCTCACTTCATATTTAACTAGTGGTATTTTTTGTTGTTTTTGTTGTGGTTGTTGTTGTGGTTGTAGTTGTTGTGATTGTTGCTGTGGCTGTTGTTGTGGTTGTTGTCGTTGTAATTCTGAAACATAGTTATCTATTCCATTACTAAATTTATCATATCTAGGATCAATACCTCGGGCTTGATCAACTCCATAGTGTATGCGAAATATCAATTTATACCAAGCTTCACGACCTACAACTTCATCAGCGTACTCAGACTTTAAAGGTCTTTCTCACTGATAAAAACTTGCGTGGGCAAACAAAGGTAATCCTGTCATACTGTCAAGGTTTTTGATGTGTTGAATACTTTCTTCGGTACATTTATCATTCACATTAATTTTGGCTCTTGCTTGTTCTGGTTCTACTTCTGGTTCTGTTATACGTTCCTTTATATCACCTATTTCAGCGCGAGCTTGGTCAATACCTTCAAGTATTTCTCGCATTGGTTGAGCTATTTTACCCGGCCGTTCATTCAGAATCGTTTTTGTTTTCTTAGTTCGCTCTGCTATTTTGCCAGTTGATTCAGTGGTTTTTTCCTGCGCGGGAAGAAGACCTTTAGCAGTCTTTGTGACAGGTTTGAATAAGTCATCTGCACCTTCTGCAAATTCCACTTGAGGCTTCTGACGCACTTGTAATTTTTGTCTGACAGAAACACATACTGGTAGATACTTTTCGATTGCCTCTAGTCGCTCTCGAGCTCGTATAGCTGAGTGAGCTTCAGCCAGTCATTATTGATATAATAGTTATTTAATTACAGCAGTAGAGAGGGCGACGTCCAACAGTACGTGGACGACAAATAAACGAACACGCCTAAAAAGATGAAAACACAATCGACAAAAATAAAGTAACAACATGAGTTAACCCAATCGGTCAGTTAGAAGCTTCGGTTTGACTTTATTAACTTTGTATTTTCAGCCTTTGTATGAGCCTTTATTTTTGCGAACGGACCCTTCTATCAAAGTGATCTGTTCATCCTCTCTGCTGCTGATAGTGAACACGACACAGAGTTTCAAATAGGTGTCGCGGATGCCAGGTACCATTATCTTTTAGAGAAGACATAGAATTGATGGGTTGGTGGTTGGATAGCGATCAAAAGATAAAATTATAATAAAGTGTTGAATAAAGTGTTGTGGATGGCAACTATACTTATATGCTGCATAGGATGACACTTGAGCATCTAACAGAGATTTAACATCATGCCGCCATCTGGGAATGTATAGGGGACGTATTGTGATTAGTTGATTGTATTAATGTAAGAATCTACTTTGCCTGGAAATGCGTGTTTGTCTGCCTCATTTGACGCACGTTTATCATGAAAGTGGGTCTGTAAGAACGATACAGGAAATGTATGCATTCACTAAATAAATGTGCTACCGGCTGTACAAACATCAAAAAAATTCAAACTGATTGAAGGGTGATGGAACACATAATTGATTTACTGTTATCCGTTCTTGTTTGTCATAAGTCTGTCAGGTGTTCCATTTATCAGTTTCTGAAGACCAGTGTCATTCAGATAAATTTACGAATTGTGATTTGCCATGTTCCCAAAATTACACGTATGCAATTTTGTCACACTTGCAATAATTGCAATCTTACTGACTGTGTGGCGACTGTCAGAAATTACAATGCTACAGTCCATGCCGTTGACTGTAATTATGGTTCACTCAAGACGGGGAATGAATATTTCCCAGGACACACACACACACACACACACACACACACACACACTCTCTCTCTCTCTCTCTCTCTCTCTCTCTTGCTTGCAATGGTTTAAAAGTAAATTAGGAAAGGTCAGGTCATGAGTTGTTACCAATCGGCTCTAGAACAATGACTGACTTTAGTATCCAGGGTTAAGCCAGTTGATACAAAATATATTTTGCTCTACCTTATGACATGCAGTGCAAAGTATTACCTAGGAAGTGGTTTTTGATATCATCAAGATATTTTGTTATATGATTACACCAAAATTTGGAATAAAGATGCAAGACTTGTGACTTTCACACATATATGACAAGCTTTGATGACATATTGAATATATTGTTTAACGCCAAGCTAAAGTGCTGGAGTAATTTCTCATTTTCATTGTCTTTTACACTAAACTCTTTTTTATGATAATTTGAAATGTATCCTATCAAGAAACATGTAAGTATTGAGAGAACAGTGTTGGTAATCCCTAGAATCAAACTATTCCATGTTTGTCATGTTTGGTACATTTCTTTATAAATCCGAGGATGTTGCCTTTTAAATAGACTTATGTTTTTATTTATACATGGACCCCCCAGTCAATATGCACCAAACATACCAACTAGACTTATGTCTTGATTTATATTTTCCCTCTGTATGCAACAAACATACCAACTGGACATATGTCTTGATTTCTAATGACCCTCTATATGCAACAAACATACCGAAACATATATTATCATTATCCGATGGATTACCTCCAATCCTCCCTCTCTCTCTCTCATATCAATTAGATCTGACTTGAAGTCGGTGGGTTGATGTGTTGATGGTAGGATAGAGATCATGACTTAGAGTTATAGGTATCAAGGACGACAGCTATCCTTATCAGACAAGACATGGAGG
>JAECUM010051405.1:0-16193 GCA_016617855.1 Megalonaias nervosa | reverse complement strand
TGCTAACTATCGAATTTTTGCAAGAGTTTAATAATATAACCCTGCACACGAAATTTGCTTGAAATCAGTGATTACTGGATTGCAAGGGTAATAAAGCAAAAAAATTGAGAAACAGCCAGTACTCCACCCGTTAATGGTACTATATCAGACCAATTAATCTTATGCGAAGTAGATGGCTGAAAATAACGCACTTACAGGATTTCGTTACTGACATAAAAAAAATTCTGGGGTAAATTTATAGGGAAATTAATGCTATGGAAATCAGTCAGAGGATCAGGAATCAAAATTGCTATATAATTCAATATATAATGTATTTCTTGTAAGGCATCATTAATATAAGACTCAAATAACTCAACGTATAAAGCAGGGAATATAATTCTTGCAAGGCGTCATTAGTCTAAAACGCATACCAAATATTGTAGAAATCGAACAATCCTTGGCGAAGTAATGCTGCAGAATCCGAAAGTGCAGGAGGACATAGGCGCCAGCAGGAGTTTTTGCAAGGGGGATCAGGTTTTTTTGCAGGGGTGTGTCAGGATTTTTTGCAAGCGGGGTCAGCTCGCTACGGCCGCCGGAAGAGTTAGTATAGTAAGCAGTCTGAACTAAAGCTAATATTTACTAAGCGTTTTCAACAGAATCTTGTGACATATTTTCAGCTTCATTTGCATGAATAAACTTGCCAGAATATATATATATATTTGCAGTATGATTTCCAGGGGGATCACGTGACCCCCTCGACCTATGCTGCGGCCGCCCATGCAGGAGGATATGCAATCAGGGGCAATAACTGCTCTAAATGAAGCCGCAATCGCCGGAAATCACACTCATTAAAGTTTTCCTTAAAAGGCTCTGTGCTTATTTTAGTTCAAATCCTTAAATCCCTAATAAGGTTACACGTCAGTAATCAACACAGAACAGGCAATCCAACATTATGACTCATTTAAATGAAGGCGTGGAATGCTGTAAATGAACACCTTACAAGGCCGCATCTCCCAATGATGTTAAGTTGCATACCATATTTATCTCAGATCCAACAATGATATTCTGATTTCTAGACTTTCCATGATTCGTAATTCGTTATGTTGAAATTAAGTTCTACTCTATTCAAGTTGTTTCCGATTTGAAACAACATCATGTGGACACATTAATTGATTATTTATTCATCTTTGATCTTTTAGAAACAAATACTGATCAGTCCTGAAGTTTAATCCAGTTGCCAACACTAAATTCAATTATCATTCGCAAAGGTATAACAGTATTGCAACATACACCAAGGTTAAAAGGAAATACAATCAGTATCAACAACTGTTAATGATGGGAAAAAGCTGACACATTCAAAGTCTGATCATAATCAATATGCCTGCTAAATCCAGTGGAAAACAAACAATCTTTGGTGATGTTATACTGTAGAAAGGAATGTTAGGAGAATAGCCACTCATGGGCAGCAAATTTTCTAAATGAAGTGACATAAAGCTGGAAATTAAACTCCATCAATCATTCATAATGCAAACAATATTTTGATCGATACCATATTTTTTTCTATGCTGCTAAAAAACCAAACACAAACACCTGTAAATGATGACGTGGAATACTGGAAATTTAAGTTTTTTGAGCTCATATTGCTATAAATTTACACAGAAAATTGTGTTAACAGTTCATTGTTGTGAGAACGTAAGTTAAGGACACGGATAATCAAGACCGAACGTTGCATCAGATGGAGACACAGAATGACGAGAATTGACTTGTTCAAGGCCTCATCGGTTTCAAGCTGCATTCAAGTTGGGTATTTCAAGTAAAAAGTGGCAAAATAGCAAAAGAGTTAATGAAAAAGGACGTTTCGAACACAACTAGGCACCGTGCCAAGAGGAAATCACTTGGACGCAGATTTTTGGGGATGTATTCAGAAGCAGCCCCAAAAATGGGTTTCCTACTCATATTTGAGGCTAAAGGAACAAAAATCTTCAGGGGTTAATGAGTTAAGTGTTATATCGGTCAGTGTTACCTTATATGGAGTCGCTAAGCCCTGATATGATTTCAACTTAACCTAATGTAGAGTTCGCCTTGTCACGATTCTGGGTGAAACGATAATACAAATACTCCGTAAGGGCTCACTAGTCAAACGTTAGGGTCAAATGATAATACGAATGCTCTTTTTAAGTTTTATAGGATTTAGTTGAACCTTATTTGCAGTTCCTAGGCCATGGAGACAAGATTCAATTATCAAATCATATACAGACAATATATCAGATGTGCCTGTCTTGTGTCAAATGGTCTTGATTCGTTGTCATGTTGTTAGAGTCTATGCTCTTAAAATAACAAACAGAAAAGGGTGAAGACAATAAGGTTAGTAGAATGTTTACAAATAATTTATTTCCCTAGAATACAAAGTGAAAATGAGAAAAAAGGAACCTATGCTATTGTAAATCTAAAAATAATCCAAGAATTACAGACACAGGTCCTAATTATAAAAAGTCATCAGTTCAAGTCCCGAAAAGATCCAAAACTGCAGGCGATGATGTGTCTGTTATAGTTTGCAGAGTGGTGATGTATCAACAGTTCCTAGTTGAATCACAGAAATATTATTCCAGCTTTGAACATATTATAAAATCCAGTGAATGTTCCTATACGAGAACTTTGTCAGAGCACTTTTGTATTTCCAGAGAAAATAATCACTTGAACTCAATAATTTGAAGAAAATAAAATTCAGCACAAACTGGTCACAACATAATTCAGCTTAAAGTGCTAGATGTTAAAGCACGACTGGTCAAATCCTCACAGTCAAAAGATTATATAGTTTTCTGCTTGACCTCAGGTCACAATTACCATTTTCTAAAAAAACCCATTACCTAATGGAAAATAACCTTCTAGAATGATCTAGTGAGCCATGTTTATTTACAACACAATAACCAATAAAATTCGTTTGGGAATCTCCAAAACTCTGACCAAATCAACATATTTACTCCTTCTTGTTTACCTGAATAACAATCCTGATAACAAGCTCATACACATAGAGAATAATGAAGCTATTATTAGTTGTTTACATAAATGAAATAAAATATTTTTTTTTTTAAATGTCAATCAGGTCAAGCAGAAATGAACTGAGTTTTGGAGAAGGTCAAGTAAAGCATACAATCTTACCTTACAAAAGCATGTAATGAAAAAAGAAATTAAAGTTAACAAACAAACAATTAAATTAAATATACCTAACAATGTGTAGACAATATATCGGATGTGCCTGATTTGTCTGAAATGGTCTTGATTCATTGTCTTGTACAGACAATATATCAGATGTGCCTCATTTGTGTCCAATGGTCTTGATTCTTCGTCATGTATAGAAAATATATCAGATATGCACGACTTTTGTGTCCAATTGTCTTTATTCTTTGTCATGTATAGACAATATAACAGATGTGTATGAATTATGGTGATAAACAGCTTTAGAGTATTTACAAAAATAAAGATATCTTTTAATTCTGCAATTATTTCCGAACTTCGTCAATAATGGGCATACAAAAGTCATAGAAACAAAGGTTTGTGACTTCTGTTGTATGCCACTCTGGTGTATTTATTTTCTTGTTGTAAGAAAGGTGGCACAAAACTTTGACCTTAGAGAGAAGCATCACTGTTTAATAAAAGATTTCAATATATTCCATCTATCAAATATTTTTGGAAGATCTTCGCTGGTAATACCACCTTGCCTCACCATCGAATCGTGACAAGTACAATGACACAGAGAGTCTCTGGATGAAAGAAATATCTCTTCTACAGGCTTGTAATTGAAACCTAGTTTTGGATTTCACAATCTTGGGTTTATTTACTCTTTACAAACAAAATGGCCGTAATGGATATACTTTGCATAAAGAGAAAATCGTCTATGATGAGTCATAAACAATAATTGTTTCTTCTTAGGTCTCAAAGGTGCTATAGAAATAGATAAACAAATTCCATGGGGTCTTTAAGATGGCACAGACAACATCAGGTTTCGTAGGCTGCAAACACAGTGTTACAATATGATACAGATTTCGTTTTCTCATACTGTATGCAAGGATATTGTGAATGTGCAGGTTTCCTTAGATTCTCTAACTTGCACCAGCTAATAATATAAAGAAAACAATTCTAGACCACAGGGCACAAACATGACAAAATTATTACATCTATTGGACATATCAGATACATTCCCATACAGTGAAGGACGAGTTTTCATATGTACTCAGGGACCATATTGTTCACTAGAATGTAAAATAATGCAAACTTTAAAAATGTAAGTTTTTGCGAAATCTTATATTTCCATCCTATTTTGTAGTAAAAGATATTTCTGTCAGTATAAATAAGGCAAACCAAGTACAAATTTGACCGCTTCGAGCAGTACCTTTACAACATTACAGAGTGATGTCCTGACTGTCCCAGGTTTCGCATTCGTACTCATTTGGTTGGTGGAATGAACATCAATACAGTTTTTTGTAGATTAAATCTTAGTAGGGTGTATTTATATATAGGAAACATGGTTAGTTATATAAAGCTAGGAAACATGGTTAATTCTTTGTATTTTTAAGGATATCCCTCGTATGTTTCGTTGTTTTGCTATTAAATGCAGGAGTTACATCAATTGCTCCTGACTATAATAGAAATCAGTATTTTTGTTTTCTGTTTTGTGGCTTTAACGACCTTTCAAAAACAGTCCTGGCTATATTTAACACATTATTCGCAATATTTAACATATTAGGGCAATATTTTACACGTTACTGACTATATTGAAAACATTTTTGGAAATAATTAACACATATTTGGCTATATTTAACACTTTATTGGCTATATTAAACACATTTCTGGCAATATTACGCCGAGCAAATGATAGCTAAGTGCCTTTCTCAAGGACACACCAAGACAATACAATCACACAGGCCTGGGCGGGTATCGAATCCTTTAATCTTGGATTACGACTCCAATACCCTACCATCTAAACTACCGCAGTTACTGAATCAATGTTTAGATTATTAATTAAAAAGTTAAAGATGACGACATTATTTTCAAACCAGGTCAAATATGTCTTCGAAGAACATTTATGTTCAGGGCAAGATTTACACGTGGAACTGAATTTAAAATTAAATAATAACAACTACTTTAAAATAAAACTAAGCAATGTCTGCTGTATGAGAAAAGAATTGTGAGAGATCTAGTGATTGCTCTCTCAGTGCCCAGTGATGGTATGTCCTCGAATTGCACGACCAACGATACATGATATTCACTGCGAGATGCTAGATCGATAAAACCCTGAGAGATTTTAAAGTTATGCAAGAAAGAATAATAAAAAACTGGACAAAGTAAATTGTCCAAATGAAAACGTCACCTCGTTACTAAGCACCAACTTTTAAATATCCAAGAATGTGATTTTACTTGTTAGTCACTAGTTTTTCTTATCACTATAATATTTGCTGAATGGCGCCCCTGGATCTTATAAAGTAAAATGATGTCTGTAGAGTATAAAAAAGGATGTCATATCTATCTATCTATCTACATATATATATATATATATATATATATATATATATATATATGTTAGCAAGGCGGCGGCTACAAGGTTGGCGCTGGCGGCGTATAAGGCGCGGTTAAGGCTGGCGGCGTTGCTGTATAAAAGTTAAGCAGCGAGCAGATAACATTCCATCCTTCCATGGAAATCAAAACACGTACATTTACTTATCGGCAAATAGAAACTGTTCATCTCTATCCACGGTAACGTTTGTAAGGACAACAAATGTGATGAGAGGATTGAATCCTGTTCATATATATTTGAAATTTCATATGCATAATGGCTGATGTCTGTTTTCATTCTACAACTCCCCATTTCGAGCTGTCTGTTTTCATCATACAACGCGCCATTTTTGGATGTATGTTTTCGTTCTACAACTCACCATTTCGTCTGCATTCATGATTCCTCTTCTGCATAACCTCCCAAAGTCTATCACAGTTGCATCGATCGATCGATCGATCGATCGATCGAGAGAGAGAGAGAGAGAGAGAGAGAGAGAGAGATTGGTGGCAGTGACTTAGCATGATTTGTTGGTTTGGTATTTTACGTCAGAAGAACCAAGTTTGTATTTTAGTGACGAGGCAATCGTAATAAAGCGCCAAGCCTAACGACACACCATGGTAACCAACCCAATCTGATCTGATGGTAATACTCAAACTCGCACCCTTTTAGGCCGTGTCTGATACTCACAGAGCCTTTGCGGTTCAGAATTTATAATGGTAGAATTAAACGGGATAAAGCACGGAAATTAAAATAATTTGCTTTCCATCTATTTTCCAAGGAACAGTAGTAATAATTTTGGTACGATATTGAACGCTTTTGCTAAAGGTCACACAATCAATTTAACCATCAGCCATCTTAAATAAAATTATTTATCAGAGAGAAAATAATCTTTGCTTTTTGCCAGTCATAATACACAGATTTTATCCAATCATTTTACACCATTTGATATGTACCAGGCCATCAAAAGATAAAATTATTCAGGTAATTGAATTAAGATAGCTGGGTATATAAGCGGGTGGTTTGAGTACTTCAGTCAGTGGTAATTAGTTACTGGAGAAGTAACCTCGAAGGAAGAGAAAATGAGTCATGTTGGCTTGATACATGTGTATTCTTACGTGTTGCCTGGTCAAGACTATCTCAAGGAAATAAACATCCCTTTTTATATTGGTGTTCCATGACTATTTTGCACAGGTTCCGTATACTGAATTGTGATTTTCGGATTGAGACAGAGGTCACAGTAGCTGTGTGATTATTTTAGCACTTTCTCTTAAGAAATTGTATTTGCCAGGATAAGACCAAGATTATAGTAGCTCGGGTTTAAACTGCCTTAACCTTAGGTGTGCTTATGCTCGGGAATTGCAGCATACATGGATCATACTAAATCCAGATTAAACAGGCCCTATAAATATTCTAAGGAAAAGTACCTACATGATTCCTGTCCAGTGGTTGCGTGTTAACTCCAGAGATTCAAGACATTTCGGCCCGTTTTTGAAATTACATAAATTGTTGATGCTTGAACAATTTTGTTGTTCCGAGTAGGAAAACTACTAGATTATTGCGATATATAGATATGTTGGACGCTCCAGGTGGGATAATTCCTATCAACTTGTATATTTTATTTCGATGGGGCAAAATTGGTAAGCAAATTGGTGATCAACCCCATTAATCCCGGAAAACATCGGGTACAAACGTGAAGGCATATATGCTACTGAACTGTACAGAAAGCACGAGGAGTGCAAACCATATTGTCATGAATAATATTGTTATTCGGGCAGAATAATTACTGTTCAACAACCATGAACATCACAATAATTGTGCCTGTGGAAAACGGGATCACTTCTTATTGTTGTTTCATGTTTATAATTTGCCGAAATTTGATTCTAAAATCATATTTGTTCAGTGTCAATTCCACTGGTATTATGGTACCACGTTAAACTTTAATTTGCATGCAGTAAAGTTGGATATGGCATGATTTCATAAGTGCAAATGCAAATTAGCAGTTTAGATAAAGTCTACTTATGCATTTTAAATTTCCAGTGAAGAAAATGATTTGAAGAGCCTTTGTTTCATTATTACGAGCAATATGTGGGATTAATACCAAACTTGTTCTTGTCACTATGGTCTGAAAAAAATACAAAAGATTTTATCCAGGTTTACGTTGTCTTTTTGAATTTTGCGATATACTTTGCTTGAAGGACAATTTGAAAGTCTTGAAGCATCTTCATTGATATTTTAATATGGATATGTAATTTATTGTTCAACGTGCCCTAAGCTTGTATATTTTACGTTAGACGTTTGCCTTAAGTCACGTAGTGGTAGTCATAGTAAGTATAACGACAAGTTTGCATTTGCGTGGTAAACAAATCTAAATCAATATATCCAGCTCTATTTAACACACAACGTACCGTACATAGCAACATATGTATATCTTTAAATGATTTGAACTCGAAGAGATGCCAGGTGCTTGTGACGGAATGGAATCGGAGAACTGTGAGAACTGAGTGGGTGGGTGAGTGATAAATGTATGTATGTATGTATGTATGTATGTATGTATGTATGTATGTATGTATGTATGTATGCATGCATTGATGGCTGTCTTTATTTCCTAGATACAGAAATAGCGTCAGGTTTAATAGATTCAGTATAATGCGTGATCCTGAAACACTGCACAGAATAACATTGCAAATTAGAAACTGAATGTTGAATATTGCGGCAACTATCATATTTACAAAGTGTAGTATCAATTAAGAATACACCTTTAAATATATATATATATGTAGGAACTGTTTTCACTTAGCTAAACATAACACTGGTCATTCTATAAACATTTACCTCGCGGATGCAGTGGTAACGAACATAATATATGTACACGTGACATTTGTTGATAAATGAGGAAAACTTACTTGGTGAACAAAGAGAACCATAAATGATAATATTTGATAATAGTAATATATAAAGCAGAGTGCACTACATCTGCGTGGGTCGTTAAACAACAAGATTCGCGGAATTTGTGACCAGACTGTACCGATTTGGTTTCATTAAACTATAATATACTACTTATTTCGCTGTTATGCTAGGACGTGTTGGTTGTAAGTAGGGCATGCATTTTATTGTGCAAAGAAGCTATACCGCCATCTGTCACCAGCATTAGTCTATTCCATATAGCATCATTAAGAGACGACAAACAGTCAACCCCCTTCCAAGGAGTTCTCTAACAATATATAATCATCCTGTTCCAATACGTCAATCCTCACCTCTAAAGTGTCACTCTCTCAAAGAAAACATTGCGATCTGCAATTAGCATTTAGCAGCCTAAAATGACATGATTCGCACTGTCGACAGCTTCTTTTCGACAGAGTTTGCATATCATCGTATCACTTTGTTATACTTCTAAATTAATATTCCTTTCGTAAAGTCGTCCGTTTATTCCATATGTGCTTCCCAAGTACCTGAATCTGCATAGGTTTGAATCTGCGATCGTAATCGTGATCTAACATTTCTATCACTTAGAATCCTTGACTTTCTGAACTATGGTGTCCTTGGTATGTATGCTCGTACAACTCTTCCATGCCAAACTCTGGGAAAGGACTTTTCAGGATTTTTTTTGAGGAAAACAAGTAAGGCAAAATGCCTTGTAACAACTTCACCGTCTCGTTTTTACTCCCTTTCTTCTACCATTTAAAATTCAAACATTTAAAACATTTCCTCTTACTCTCGCTTTAGTTTTTGTTGAAGAAATTCTTGAAGAAATACTTCTGTAACTGTCTGTTGTTGCAATAAAGAAACCTCTCCGGTTTTTCTTCTGGTACTTTCTAAAATCATCTACCAATGTTAATTTTGGATGAGGTGAAGGCAGTACTAAAGTAGCAGACTCGGAGATGACAGAAAATCACCTAAAGATAAATTTGGGTCATCTTCTTCTGGAAGAACATTACTAGGTACAGCAGCAGTTGTAGTCGAAGTCATGATACTTTTACTATTAGCTTAATATGTATCCGCAGCTCAGGCGCACCTAAATATATTGTCCCCGTTTCTTCAGCCATAAGCATTTGTACTTGGACTGTCCTGCAAATGTAAATCGTAGGAACGCTCGTACACACACACACACACACACACACACACACACACACACACACACACACACACACACATATATATATATATATATATATATATATATATATATATGCAGTTGTAGTCGAAGTCATGATGCTTTTACTATTAGCTTAATATGTATCCGCAGCTCAGGCGCACCTAAATATATTGTCCCCGTTTCTTCAGCCATAAGCATTTGTACTTGGACTGTCCTGCAAATGTAAATCGTAGGAACGCTCGTACACACACACACACACACACACACACACACACACACACACACACACACACACACACATATATATATATATATATATATATATATATATATATATATATATATATATATATATTGTTACGTATATGTAATTTAATTACTTGTGTATTAGTTTTAAAATTCTTTTTTTTACTTTATTTTTGTTTCATTACATTTTATTGCAATCATAATTTTCACGGGATTTGAATATTTTCGGAAAATTCAGTTTTTTGTTTTGACCTGATTAGAACGCTAAAGTGTTGCTTTATTACTAATTTTAGCTCACCTTGGTTGAGAGATTTGTAAATACTAAGTGAAAATGATTGGTTATTACCAAGGTCATTGTTTGCCCACGTGTTAGCAATGTTGTAAACAGTCTTTTTTATTATTCATTGCCAGCGTGAGAATCTGATTTTTAGATGGGGCTATGTAAGGCTACGTGCTAAATGGCATTTTTTAAATGCACTGTTCAAATTAGTGATCACGTAGCCCCTTCACGTGAGTCATCATGTGATCTAAAATCGTGGGTTAAAGCGACGTTTTCTAGTTGATTTGTTCAGTCGTAAAAATATACCTTAAGGCAGAAAGGTATTCTTGTTGTTGCCATCTGAATTGAGTTTTTTTAAAAATTTAAAATAATTTATTCACCCTGGAACATATTCTTGTTTGACGAAATTCTTGGAC
The DNA here is from genome assembly GCA_016617855.1 of Megalonaias nervosa. Lineage (NCBI taxonomy): Eukaryota > Metazoa > Mollusca > Bivalvia > Unionida > Unionidae > Megalonaias > Megalonaias nervosa. The sequence goes on along the minus strand of JAECUM010051405.1, from coordinate 5,628 downwards.
AAAGATATTTACTAAATAATTAGGAATTCAAAACCCGGAAATATATTCTTGTTGACTCAACAAGGAGCTGTTGACACATCAATACAAACTGGTAATAGAGGACATCATCGCCTTCTATATTGGAACTTCATCGAGATTCGAACCTGGATTCAATTAGAATGTTTTAGTGATAGGACTTATATTTTTCAATTCTAGGATTAATTTTTGGATTATATTCACAAACTGTAAGTCCTATTTCATATTTATACCTTGTTTTCTAGGGAAATAAAATATTTTGTTAAATTTGCAAAGCTTGTTGACTTCAGTCTTTTCTTCTGTAACGTTTTTGTATGAGCCTACACGTAACAATATATATATATATATATATATATATATATATATATATATATATATATGTGTGTGTGTGTGTGTGTGTGTGTGTGTGTGTGTGTGTGTGTGTGTCCTAATCTGTTTCAAAGAGATCACACACTATCAGATTGAATTTTGTAACACCCTTTTTAATTGGCATATGATTTCAATCTCTTTAGCTGTTCCAACTATATCTATCATTCCATGGTTTCATATTTTTCTGAAGACCAGTTGGAGCGATCGACCATTATTTCCAATATGCAGTTCAATCCAGACTGTATAGTCTATATGAAACCATCGTGGACCATCACCAAGATCACAGCTATCTGGAAGAGAAAATTGTATGTGGGTACCACAAAAGAGTATTTGTGTATGGGTTGCTGTGAGGATAAGATTGACGAGACAAACGGTGAAGAGGTGCAGTATTATTAACCCTCTGCCGTGATCACCAACACCAAACGGCCCTTTTCAATGACACCCAGGTCTCTAGAAAAGAGAGATTTGCCAACATTTGTGCATGCATATGTTGTATGATCTTTTTGTAAATGTCTCTGTTTTCCTTAGAAAATAAAACAACTTCTTTTGTGTTTGTTAGTGTGAGAGGGTATAGTAGTGTGACGGTACAGCATGTTCCTGTGTGAGAATGTGTCTATTGTATTCCCCTTCTTTTGCATCTGTGACTATACAATCGTATTATTTTAGTTCGAGTGCAGCAGTGTGTGTTTGATTGTAGGTGTGACCTAGATTATAGATAAAAATGTTAACATTATAATTTCCTTTCTACACAGAATCACAAATCTGACCTCATGATCTCAAGGCGGTCTGGGGATAACATAAACCCTATGTCATAGTCAGATTTTCGTCAGTGTTGTCCATCTGACCCTAAATTTCTACGAAAGTCTGGGACACGATAAATTATATGTTCACCTTGTCGCCAGAGTGGCTGAACCATGTAAACATGTGTGCAACTTTAACAAAGTATTGACCTTTGTCCCAAGAGTGACCCATAGTCTTTGCTTATCAGCTAATGTTAATTTCCCCTTGTCTCCAGAGAGGCCCATATAACTATTTCTGCTATACTTTCCCAGAGCAGGTCTGAAAGATGTATACTTTTAATCGATATGTGATTGAAGTGCTCCTACGACGCAATTACACAACAAATTACTTTATCTATTGCTCTTTCGGATCAAAACTACTTTACTGCTTCGGGGATACGTTACTGTGCATTAAAAAGATATCTCATCAGCGATAGCAGTAAGTAGCCTTGTATTACGACAAAAGCTAACGTAAAATCCTCCCTATATTCTAGTCTCAGACTAAACATTGAGGTGTCATATGACAATATTACTAGTAAGCACGCTATAGTTTTAAACTAGGATACCCCTACATTTGTCTAAACGTGTCGTTGCTTCGACGACATGTTCGATCTTCCTACAATGAATACAATTTTAATATTTTTTTGACATGTTGTATACAACTGCAAACAATTCAAAGTAAAATTTATGAAAAATTATAGAACAGCGTTCATTTATGCGTTGCCGCTAAATTTAGCTGTTAACATTTTTAAATATACTTTGCACTGATCTATTTTGAGCCAACCCTATAAAGCAGGCAATATGCACATTCCTTCATTGCAGGGGACGGATACCACATGCCTGCTATAAAGTGCCCGATACTTTTAGGCAGACATTGTACAAACCATGTCCGACTGAAGAAGAAGGTGCATGAAGCATAAATAGATTAATCTATTTCAAACAAATTACTGTTAGTTTCCATTTTACAGGATGCATGTTTTAAAAAAAAAACAACAAGCAACATGTTTTCTACGTTTTTGCGAAACCTCCACATGCACAGGAATCGAATAGGAAAAGGACATAATATCATCGCTAAAAATTTGATTTGTTTGGTGCTAAAAATTTGATTTGTTTGGTAGAGTACACAGCGTTTCATACTTAGCGAGAGACGGGTGCACTATTCTGCTGTTGGAGCATTCCTTAGCCTTGCGTTAAGATGCGACAAACAGTCACAGACTAGTATTGTCGGACCACTATTCTGTTTACAGAAAGGTACACCGTCCTGCTTTTATATAGAGTACTTTTTTTAATGAACATGAGAGCCAATCCAGTAAGGAAGTACTCTTTTACTTCACGAAATAAAATCAGCCCTAAAATATCCGCATGTAAAGAAAAAATGTATTTCTAGCGTCCTACAATTCATGCTGCGGAAACCAGATTTTCAAGCTGGGTAATCAGGTGACATGTCTCATGTAAATCATGCCATTGGATGCTGGAAATGAAACTCTACTAAGGACTCATCAGTACAAGTAGCTAAATGATACTTGTATGCCATCATTGCAGTGACTCTTTCCGAAATGTTCCATACATCGTGCAACAGATAATACGTTCAAAAAACTATTGTGTAATTCACGAAGATTATAACACTTCCAGTCAGTTACTCCATTCTGCGTATGAGCAAACGGCATTAAACTTCATATTTTATTTATCAAATTAATAAAACCCATATTTAGAATTTAAATCCAGTCAGAATGGATACTTTTTTGTCGTAAGACATCCAGTTATATATTGATTTCATTTACTTTTAACTTTCCAGTTATTTTCAACATGGTAAATAATTTTAGTCAACGAGACAAGATTGAATTGTATTTCCTAAAATTAATTAAAATTCCCAGTTTGTAAGAAAAGTTGATATCAGGCGAAACTTTGTTTGGTCTTTGCATTATTTTCTCGGCTGAATCCTAATTCTTGTAATAGGACCCCACTCATTAATCAACAAAGAGCAGAACATAACCTGTCATGTTCATATTGCGGTCTTAGTTATAATAGTATTCTCTTGTACGATCTAAGAGTAATGTAATTGAATATAAAAAGAAAATCTATAAAACTCATTGAATAATGTTTTCGGCCTGGTTTACGGTGTTAGTTTCTCACCAATATTCAACTTGTTATTTAATCAGCGACGTAAGTTTAATTTGTATAAAGATGGAGACTTCTTCAGCAGTTGGCAGTAGTCCTAAAAACGTGCAAAATGTATTGTCACAGTCCGGTAATACTTTTCGGTATACAAACATGATGGGACGGGAGAGTTTAACGTAGCTTTATTTATCCCTAAAAAAATCATCTTTCTGCTATGAAAAAACTTACTTTATAGTCAACTAAGTTACTGTAACAGTTCACACAATTGTCTCAGTAAAACACAGCAAGCATTGTTCATGTCCTGTTAGGTTATTATTTAGTTTCCTCAACAGGAAATAATCAACAATGTCTTTAAAGTGCCATTTAAATTCAACAAAAACGAAGCCGAAACCCGCCAGCTACAGTATGATGTCGCACTCCAGTATAACATATTTATCTTTTGAAAAGAAAGACTCAAAAGCAGATGACTTAGAGTGGTTTTTTATGTCATTATGCAAAACAAATCATGTAAATATCTGAAAGTTCCAAGGAAGGTGATGTTGCAAAAACCAAACTGATGATAGAAGGACAGCCAGCCGGCCGGCCGAGACTATTAACGAGCTCTGCCAACTTTTATCAGCGGAATCTAACAAAAAAAAACCTTTAAAACTAATTTTATTTGACGATAATTATAAACGGCGGTGTTAGAAAATCTTTGACAAACACTGGAGCTATTAGTGATGGGTTCATTGCAAAAGACACCAATTTTTCTTGACGGCCCTAAACAAAGGAACATTGTGGATACCAAGGGGGGGGGGGAAATTAATGGGTCAGAACTCTATCAAAGTGTTGCAAAATATTAACTATCGACTTTTTGCAAGTGTTTAATAATGTCAACCTGCACAAGAAATTTGCTTGAAATCAGTGATTACTGGATTTCAAGGGTAATAAAGCAAGGATTGAGAAACAGCCAGTACTCCACCCGTTAATGGTACTATATCCGACCAATTAATCTTATGCGAAGTAGATGACTGAAAAAATGCACTTTCAGGATTTCGTTACTGTATGGCTGCACATAAATCGCAACTGACATAAAAAAAAAATTCATGGGCAAATTTATAGGTAAATTAATGCTATAGAAAACATATTTTGTTCGACACCATAGTTTTTTGTATACTGCTGAAAAACCAAACACAAACACCTGTAAATGATGACGTGGGATAATGGAAATTTAAGCTTTTTGAGCTCATATTACTCTAAACTGACACAGAAAATTGTGTTAAGATCCAACTGTTCATTGTTGTGAGAACGTAAGTTAAGGAGACAGATAACCAAGAACGATAGTTGCTCCAGATGGAGACCCAGAATGCTGAGAATCGACTTGTTCAAGGCCTCATCGGTATCAAGCTGCATACAAAATTGGACTGAAATCCACTTATTTTCAGACAAATTACATTCTGGAAACAACATTATTTGTAGACAAACGTAATTACGTATAAAGCTCTATCTTGTAGAGTGTCGTGAAGACGAGAATACTTCTGCACAAGTTAGAGATTAACACAAGTCAAAATAAATCTTCTGAAATACGGGATACAATCTGCAAGTTATGCCGTTGTGGAACAGAGTATGCATTTCCTATTTGTCTACTCAAACAAGGAAATAAATATATAAATGATGCTTTTGAAAATCTTATATACATGTTGCATGGATCAGATTGCTTAGATACCCGCGGAAATCTGTTTAGAAGGAGATATATGTCATTATAATATTATTTCCCTTCCAGAGCCTCTATGTAAAAATGGCTTATCTGCATAGGGTACTGATTATCCTCGAATAAGATTGTCTCCAGTCATTTCTACTGATGAATATCTGTAATGCTCTCAGAACACCAGACTGTGAAATGTGATCTACTTTTATGTAAGAATTTACTGAATCCTGTAAGATCAAGTGTTTTTCCTAGGAGATCCAAGTGCGTTAAATCGATATAAAAAGCAAACATTATTTTTGGTTCAGGTTTGTCAAAAATTGATAAAATACAGTGCATGCATAAAATCGAGAATGAAGTGCTCCTAGTTAAGTTTCATCTACAGGTTTTCTCAGAAATACAACTTCAATCGGGAGATGTTGACCTTTCTCAATCAAACACCTCGGATATCATTCGTAATTTTGAGGTCAGTCTTGCGGATCATACCCATTCCCATAAGGTCGTGAAATAATCACGGAAGTAGGAATACATATCAGTTTAATAGTTTGGTGTTTGACCAACTCGGGAAGATCCAACGACCAACGGGAATCTAAAAGCAGGCCTTGTCACTTACCCAAGATAGTCGAGAAATGACCTGAACTCGCGTAGTCAGGTATTTGATGT
>JAECUM010051404.1:0-19218 GCA_016617855.1 Megalonaias nervosa | reverse complement strand
CCCCCACACACACACACACTTTTTTTGTGAGGGAGGCTCCACTACTCTATAAGACTTGACTTATATTTGGAAGCATACGATTAAGAAACTTTGATTTTAGGTCTATAATGTCAGGAGGAGGAAGTAAATAATATCAACTTGCATGCAGTAGCGTACTAAAGGAGGATGGGGTGTGCAGACGGAGTGTTTGTTCCGGGCGCCAGTGGCCCTGGGGCACCAAAACCATGGATAAGCGCCAGAGGTCTTGTGGCCCCAAAACCCCTTTGGGTTATCATCTTCGCCTCGGGCGCCATTTACCCTTAGTACGCCACTGCTTGCATGCAAAGTTAGAATGTATTTATGCTTTAAAACAAACATTGCTCTTGTGGCCAGGACAATTTGTTACTTTTGACATGACATATTATTATTATTATTATTATTATTATTATTATTATTATTATTATTATTATTATTATTATTATTTTGTTCTTGTTGGCACTGCCAATGACATCAAAGTAGAAAAGTGATACCAAATGCCTCGTTTTTGCTTCGCATGTAAGACAAAATAAATTCTTTAAATTGCCTGACAATGTAATTAAGTTATCTTCATACTCAAAGAAATCTGCTTTCCAAACTATACAGTGATACAGGACAGCAGCCACTGACCTAAAAATACACAAAAGACGCACACACACGTATATAAACACATATCGATGCATATTTATTTACATAAATACATGGAATCCTAGTCCTTCTGTCCTTCCTCCTATATAAATCTTCATGGAAAGAAAGAAGGAAACTATTCTTTTAAGTTTATCGCGAAATTCTTCCAACCTATGACGAAAATATAAATCAAAATGAAGAGTTTTCAGTTCCATGGCCAGTAAACCCTTTAATGAAGTATTATTTGCCACTTGAATTTTGAGAAATGCATATTCATATCCACGAAAGCATTCTAATTCTCCAGGGAAATATCCCGAGTGCATACAATCTTAAATATAAACACCCACATGTGTCTCGGCCACCAAAGAAGAGGTCGCAATTTCGAAACTCACGGCGGCATCCCATTTCTTTAAAACTTGTTTGTATTTTTATGTTCAAACTTTCTTTTAAACTCGCTCATCCAATTTAAAAAAAAAAAAAAATTATTTTAATTTTTTTTTAAATTCGCGTCCTAGGTTGGGCAGTTAACGTTGTCTTACATATAAACACCCACATTTGTCTGTGTGTCCCAACTGCAGAACAAGAGGTCAAGAGTTCGAAACTCGCGGCGGCATCCCAATTTTGTATGCCTTTCTGGTACTTTTATGTTCAAACTTTCTATTAAACTCGCTCATCCTAATTTCTTTTACTTTTTTTAATTTTTTATTGTTATCTTGAAATTTATTACTCCCGTCCTAGAACGAGCAATTGCTAGCCTTTATATATTAATAGCCACATTTATCTTTCTATGTGTCAGGCTGCCAAACAAGAGGTCGCAATTTTTAAAATGCTTTTTGTTGTATTTTTAAATTCAAACTATCTTTTAAACTCGCTCATCCCGTTAATTACTTTTTCTGTTTACTTTTTTTAATTATTTTATGTTGAAACTTACTTTTATAACTCCCGTCCTAGGACAGGCAATTGAGCTAGATACAAATAAATACCAAATAGATGCTACTTAAATCGATGGATAGCAGGTAAAATCTAGCATTGGTCCAGCAGTCAGCGGAAAGCCGAAGCTTAGACTGTTCTATGAGAGAGAGAGAGAGAGAGAGAGAGAGAGAGAGAGAGAGAGAGAGCGTTTTTACCCTTAGGGCTACGTGTTATCACTTAAAAATCGTTGATGTTGGGGTTTTCTTATTATTAATCGCCTTTCCTTGATATTTTCATACATTATTTGCTAAATTATGGGTTTATTCAAGCATGATCCGTGCTTCTTTTTCGTCATAAAACACTCCAAAGGAGGTTATTGTTTCCTGTCCATGTACTAATTTCTTTCTAAATATATGACTAAGCCCCCCCCCACACACACACACACACTCCAATTTCCAATACATTTGGAAAGGAGAGTGGGGTGTTTCAAATGCACTAAGAGTCGTGAATAAGGGACTCTAATAAAAATTATATTTGCTCTCCCAGAGGAAAAAGACAAGAAAAAACTAATATGTCGCTGCAAACTGGATTCAATGGCGGAAAAAGAATTGATAATATATAGACCTTAAACGAATAATGCGTATGCAAGTACGGCCGGTAATGCAAAATATACAAAAAGATTTAATCTCTTTAGCTGATAGATCTCGCTTTTTTAAGCCTTGGAAACTCGCGCAGTAAAAATAAAAAATACACGCACATACATTAATGTGGACAAAGTCACTTTATGCTGATTGGAAAACATAGTTCTTGTTTATATCATACGAAAAGAAACACTTGCATTTGCTGTCCAATGTCGTCTACAAAAATCTCAGCCGAATGCTGTAAATACGCCTGTAGGTTATTTGTTTGAGCGAGCCGACATACGTCATAGATAACAGCGACCCCCTGTGTTTGTTTGGATTTACGCTAGATGATTTACATTTTGACCTTAAATTGTAATGCTGTTTCGAGTCAGACCATTTACTTTCCATAAATTTCACTTAATACCACGTCATCTGGAATATGAATTAATCATTCCATACTGTTCTTCAGACCATTTCAATTAATGCCAGATCATTTGGAATCTGAATTCATCATTTCATTTGGTCGGTTAAATCATTTCATTTCGAAAATAGTACGTAATTTCATTTAATTATACGTGATTTGGATTCAGAATACATCAATTCCTTTTGTTCTTTAAATCATTTTATTTAATACCAGATCATTTGGAATTTAAATTTATGATTTCATTTGAGCTAAATCATCATTTTAGACATTTTATTTAATACCACGTCATTTGGAAGCAGATATCATTACGTTTAGTTCTTTAAATCGTTTTATTTAATACCAGATCTTTTCATTTAACACCCGTCATTTGGAATCTGAATTCATTATTTCTTTTGGGGGGTTCAATCATTTCATTTCATGCTACATCATTTCATATCACAACATCGTTTGGAATCTGAATTCATCATTCCGTTTGTTGGGTTAAATCATTTCATTTCACACTACATCGTTTCATTTAATACCACGTCATTTGGAATCTAAATTCATCATTCGGTTTTGTTCGTTAAGTTATTTCATATGACACCAGATCATTTGGAATCTGGATTTATCATTTCATTTGTTGGGTTAAATTATTTTATTTCATACTACATCATTTGATTAATGTAATTTTGGCGGTGACGGCTGCCCACATGTACGTGTGTATAACTTCTAGATTGTAATGGCATGTATGTAAGTACCACATTCAATAGCTAACGTTTGTCCATAGTTGTGTACAACTTGTAATATTTGTTGACACTATTTGGATTTTACTAGAAACACTAGTTTGAGATACTGTGAATTCATTAGAGAACATTCTGCACTATATCATTGTGAAACAGCAAGACTTTGTGTACGTCGGCACATTTAAGACCATTGGTACATCATACGCATTTGGATTTTATTCGGTATCTCTGCTTTTGAATTTGGTAGAACGTTGAGGATTATTTGTGATTCAATTCATAATAATGTTTAATGTTAAACTTCAAACTTTGTATTCTGTGGAAGAATGCCGAGTTTTACTAAGCTTGTTGGTGAGCTATTATATTTCTGTTACTTTGTTTAAGACCACATATTCGTAACAACGGATAGGTCTCAATTTCAACATCCTCAATTTCCATTTCAGAACGTTAACTAAAGACTTGAGTGCATTTAGATTTCTAGAATGAGGACAGCAACCGGATACAGTTACGAAAGCTGAACACTATTTGTGCCGAAGGTAATGATAGCAATAAAGATTATTATGGTTGAAAATGATACTATCCAACGGTAGCTATTATCGAATGTTTATAAAGCGTTCCAGGAAGAATGTACCTGGGACAAAGTACATGCGTCATCGGTTGTGGATAGGTTGAGGCCAATTTTTAAAACATGTAGTTGTGCATAATCAATACATAGATTGCGGATACAATATTTGTATGTGCGCATTTTGACACTGAAACAGGTCGAAAATGCGAATATATACATCTACATTATTAAATATAGAAAACGAAGAAGTCTTCCACTTACACACGGGTACAGTTTCTCGTGCGCTACAGACGTGTCGTGCGTCTACTGCGTAACAATAACCATTGTAGGAGTACCGTCAGGAAATTCATCTTTAGTTTATTACCAGTTGAATAAATCCGTAAAACATTTGTACACGAATTCTTGGAAATATGCAAAGTAGAAGGTGTAAAATAAAATCTGAAAAGCAAATATTGCTGTGTGGGAGGACTTTCATCGAGCATGACAAGTATGTGTTATAATGGCATACACAAATTGTGTCTCGTTCAAAACATCTTTGGAGATTAGTTGATGTTGTTGATGTGGGGCTTAACGCCATTTTTCAGCACACGATAGGCTATACATGGCAGCCAGTATTAATGGTGGAGGAAGAAACCGGGAAATCCCCGGAAAGAACCAACGACCCACGAGAAGCTACTGACAAGCTTTCTCACATATCCACGTTCGCCGAATCCTAGATTCGAACCCACGCAGACAGAGGTGAGATGGCAGTGATCCGTAACGGAGAGGGCTTTAGACCACTCGGTCACTCGGGGCCCCTTGGAGATTAATAATCTTGAGCTGAGGATACAGTATCAACACGAGTGCAATAGCAACTTTGCATATTCCGTTAAAGCCGCAATGTTTTCCAATCTTAGCTTGGAAGGAAGGAAGGAAATGATTGTAAAAACCTATCCGATGTAAACCCTTCTTTGAAATAATAAAGACGTTAGGTTTAAACGACGTTGAAATATTCAGTTTAGTGCTCCTGAAGTAGTGATCGGATACATTCTACATTTTGTTAGTGACAAATCTATTAACATTCACACGAGGCGAATAAATTGATTCACGAGGGAACGGAGAGGCAAGCCCGCTTTTGCTTTTTATAAGCGGATCCGAGTAGAAAAAAAAAATCGAGGCTGGTGTATATTGGTGATCAGCTGGAGCACTGGTACAATGACGGGCGAATTTGCACTGTAGACAATCCGACACAGCGTGATGTTTTCCTGTGTTTACAACGGTGACAAAATCATCGGTTTAATTCGTACCCGTGTGAAAAACGGACCAGTTCTCAGTTCCAGGGAGAAATTACATGGTTCATGCGATGAAACGTTGATATAATCTGGAACACAACGATTTAAAGGCCAATATATTTCAAGATTCAGTATCATTCACGTGATTTGGCAGAGACGACTTTTTAGCGCGTAAAACGGGCATTTGGAGGTTTAAAATGGACTTTCTCTTCTGTTTGGCTACGAATACTGTCAGACAACATTTCTATAAGACGAAGAAAGCTGTGAATGAATTGTCCTGAAGCTTGGCGTTGTGAACCTTTAAGAGACTATAATTCATGGCCAATTGGTCGTTGAAAAGGTTAACGATTTATTGGTATGCGCATTACATGCGACATTCCTTGCACATTACGCCAACTACAGTATTTATTCTGTTGCTTTAGCTAATAAGAATTGATAGGAAATTCGACTATATTCAAATGCACAACTTCAACAAATGCACAAATGTTTCAACTTGTTAAATTCTCAGGCAAGTTGTATGTAACATTTATTAAACTCTAAACCATATCAGATTTTACGATTTATTTTAGTATGCACGTTATTGTCACTTTAATATTCATAAAGTAATCGATATCGTCACCGCCGCGCTCAATTCTAAATCTTGCCTAAATCTCGAGCCGTTTCCAAGATTAGAACAAAAAGCTGGAGACTTCTATTGAAAGAATTTTAAAACTGCATTTCCTTTTCGTTATATTCAAACCAACTGCCAGACCGTTAGGTGAGGAACCAATGGATGTAATCCATTAACTACTTTCTGCCGCTTGGCTTCGTTGCACATGATAAACAACAAGAAAACATCCCTATATATGTATGCTAGCTGCTGGTGCAGCAGTTTATTCCAATGCCGATTCCAAAAATAAAACACTACACATGGAAATGTATTTTAAATATGATATGAAATATCCAAAGTTCATTTCATGGAGGACTCTTGGTAATATTTTTGAAAATATTGTATCAAACGATACAATTGTTTCAATAAGCAACCTGGCAAAGAAAATGTAGCTTCTTGCTGCAATCTACATTGTTAAATCTGTAATCAAATATCTTAGCCAGTTCATCACAGTTCTCCTTCGAGGCCCAATTGTCGGGTTGACCCGGTGCCTAGAAAGCCGAGCTAATCAAGTCACCATTCAGCCAGTTCCACTGTCCCTCCAAGGAAGCATCGACTGCACCGACCCAAACGTTATTGCAACTGCCTAAAGCACAAGATAGCAGAGAAAGATCATAAATGTACAACGTATTGGAGAGATGAAGAGGACATTGCCAGGTTTATAAGGACGTAGTCCTAAGTAATTGATCTGTCAAAAGTGACAGGAAATGTTATCGCGATTTTCAAACACAAGTTTTAGTCTTCGTAGCCATCATGTACACTCTAGTACATGCATTTTCTCTAAGTGATTAAGTAAAAATCTATTTACAGGATCAAACTAGGTAAAGTAGTACCGAGTAATGAAACTCACAATTTTGGGTTATACATTATTCAACTTGAATTTTGAAGTCGTGACAATATTACGAGAAACCCAACTCACCAGCAGAAAATAAATTATCGCTAAGAAAGTCTAATAGAAACAGCCAGACCTATTTTGACAAAAGGTTGACAACATTTGCTGGCTTCTTTACAGTACACAACCATCCAACTCGTACCGTAACGAATGCCGAGAAATTTCGTTTGCGCACACAACCAGTATAAGACCACATAACGTAATATATTAAACGATACTATATTAAGCTTGGTAACCGACTTGTTTTCGGCACCTTTGACTTTCAATATTGTGATCTGTATCAGAATTATGATGACATGCTCATGAACCCTGTATATACACTCTTGCATATACCAGTTTCAAAACTTAATCATTCAATGCACTATTTATTAAGTTCAAGACCTTAATACCAATACAATACTACTAACAATAAGGTAGGAACAGATCAAGAGAAATAGAACACGAGGAAAATGTGCAAAAAATTAGGAAAAGACACTGCTGTTTATACTTTACCTGCTTTCGCTCGTGCAAAATCTCTGAAAATACTGAGTTCGGTTCATCCAGAGCGACACGAGCAAAGTGCCTACAGTGAGAGAACCGTACACCTTAAATTCCCTGAGCTTGGATTTAACCATAACCAGGAACTTTTGAATAAAAAATCTCTGTAGTGTCAAATTACAGATGAGTTTTGTCAGGAAGCTGTACACTTTACGGATGACTTCCAGAACTAACCAAAATGTCTGTAATGCAAAATATCTTACAGCAGGCTCTTTCCAACCAAACAAAGTATTGATCGTGCTGAAATATGCAAACACCAAAAACCTTTTCACAAAAGATACTATTTGTATATTTTAATATTAAAATAATACATATATCATGTTATTGTTACAAAAAATTGTGTCAGACACACATCTACACATGCATGTATGGATCCGTCAATGTATGCACACGCATACATGCATACATACATGCACGCATGCATCCGCATGTATGCATGCATACATTCATACATGCATGCATGTGCACGCACGTGCGTACTCACGCGTACTTACGAATTCACGCATGCATGCATGTTAACGCATGCACTCATACACACACCCATGCACAAGCATACATGCGTAAAAAAATACATACATACATACGTACGTACGTACATAAATGCATACATACATACATACATCTACCACGTTTTCTTATATTCTTTTACACGGTATACCTTGGAATGATCTGTATGTGTGGATGCATATATGGACATTTATTATATGCTTATTTTTTTCTCCGTTAACTTTACATTGTCAGAATCGTGCAATATTTTGCGATATTGCACACCTTCATATTTCACTCACGTGCAAGACACGTGTGCCCAACAGTATATTAGGAACTACTTTGTAAACAAATAATGTACACTCGTGTAGTAGACGCTCTACGTTTTGGTTGATTAAATTTGTTTCTGAATGAACTAAAGCAGATGTTTCATGGACTGCCACACATCAGCAGCTTTGGCACATTCCGCGTTAACTTTTTTGATACAATGTTTCAGATTTAGGCTAGCTATAGACGCCAAACAGGGTCCCTACAAATAACATGCAAGTTATAAGACATAAACTGTCTTCTTTAGCTGATAATAAAAAATGGCAAAAAGATACTTACAATTTTACATCCTGAATTTCCTCAAAATGTACTTTCTTAGTTCTGCAAATCAGAATTACATGAGCCATGTCAATGGTTCTCAAGGTTGATCACACAGTTCGAAATAGTACTGCAATTCGAGTATATTCCAAGTGTAGTTACATCCTCCATACTACACTCAAAATGAAATAAACATTAAATTCCACAGCGTCTTTTCGACAATTGCAATTGAAAGACTTCATATTTTTCCCACATTATGATCTGAATCATTCAATGACAGAACAGAAACATGCATGCCGATGTCAACACACTTCAGCCTCGCTGCTTCAATACGATGTATTTCATGTAGAACTGGCACAGACGCTGCTGCAATCCGATGTAAGTTACTTCATGTAGATAAGTCCAGACTATAATCACGAAATTGCGTCGAATCGACAAAAATACCAAAAGGTATTCATTCCAGATCAAATGGAAAAGTTGTTGCAATGCGCGTTCATTCACAATATGACTCCAAATTTCAATTTTAAGTAGACCAAACGCCATTATCTTTCGGAACTTACGTCTAGCGCGCGACCAACTTCAAATTTATCTGGGCGGAGTTACGTGCGCATCGATAATGTTGTGTAATGATGTATCTGCACTTGTGTATTTAGTTTGGAATACGGCATACATTCAGTTACTTTGTTTCTTGTAGTGTATTTTTATTTATATATTTAAGCCTTGGGTAGAATAAGAAAATGAGCATATAATAAAAAGGTTACTGCATTTGAATGGGAAAATATAAACTCGTTTTGTCGGATGGATATACTGCACTGCCAAGGTCGTGCGGTATAGCCATCCGAAAAACTGGTTCATATTTTCCCATACAAATGCAGTAACCTATAAATACTAATTGTGGGACTGGGTCAGCCGACACATGCGTGTGGAACAAAATGTAATTAATATTCAATCTACTTTATTTATTTTGATTGATACTCAATATTCACTGTGTATACTCAGTTAATGTATTTATCTGAAATAATCCTACAACATCTGATCGGCCACACTGAGTTTTTGGGAATAAATAATTATTCGAAATAACTTCTTCAAGAGTCATGACAAAACAAGAAATATCTGAGAGTCAGATTGTATATTTCAAGATGACTGGTTCGAATTGTCCAACGAATCGAATCTTGACCGTCCCAGTGCTACCATGACGCATTAGTTAACTTGACTTCGTTGCTTGGCCGCCTATCTATCTCATGGAAATAACTAGTTGATCATACAAATGAGATTTTATGTGCTAATCATATTAGAACAATTTCATCAAAATAAACCAGAATCAATGATATAACAACCATAGCGAGATACAGATTTGATAACTTGGTATGGTAAAGATATGTACGAAGACCACTCTGAAGAAAATGCGGATGTAATCTTACAAGGAGGTTGTCTTGTTAAACAGGCTTTAATTTATGTATACATGTGACTTACAGACTTTGCCCTTATACGAGGATTGTCATTTTCTACAGTCCTTATATATGGTTCCTATAAAGATTCAATGTTTTATTTATTTTATTTATTTACTTCTTCAATAAATTATTATGAAAGCCTCAATGCTCATTTCTTTCTTATTACTAGTATGTTCTGATTCCGTTTTAAAAACAAAACAGAAAACGTTATTTCTGTGTAGCTAGTAATTGAATATTTTGATCAAAACTTGATAGTATTTGAAAAAAGAACAATTTGAATGAACGCCGTGAAGCGGAGAGTTAATTGAACAGGAACCCTTGTATTTACATAGATAGAAAATATTATGTAATTTAAATAAAAGGGGTTCATTGAATACAATTTCAAAGAAAATGTTAACAAGTTCGAGAAATATTTTGGTTGTCAGTCGAGTACCTAAAATTTGTTTTGTCGCTTGCGCTTTGTTTAATGTTCATTTATATAGCAATGTTTAATTCATATATGACCAGAGCTATTTAAGAGATCTCTGTTATTATTTTTTAAAAATACCAGTTGAATGCATTACCATCAAGTAGTTATGGATGTTGTGATAAAAACAAATTAGAAAAAAAATATTCAGAATTAAAAATTTACTAAAAGAATGGGAGACATACATTTAATACAAACGGTTCATTTTGTTGATTGTAAATCATCGATGTTGAATAAAATGCAGATATTGATGACATGACTTCAAATGATAACGATCAATAACAATTTATTTTAACAGTAATCAAAGTACAAGACATTCAAACAATTTAGGGTAAAACGCTACAGAAATACCAGTTCGATGAAGGAAGAGAGTTCTTTATAAAGGTGTCAAAGAGTTTCTTAAAAGGGAAGATGATGAATACTTTTCCACATTCTGAGTAAATGAAATAACCCCACCCCACGCCATCAGTAGTAGAGAGCTTCAAATGAAATTCAAAATTGGAATTTGGAAATTATTCGGAACATAAAACCGTAAAATAGATAGATAATTTCCAAGACTTAGTTGATGGCTATGAGATTACTTATTATATACTGGTCAGTTTCCTGCGGTATTGACTCTAGTTAAAAACACATATTCAGCTCCTTTGTTATGGCAATTACGTATCCGCATTTGACCAACTGGTCCTGTCTACTACAGATGTGGCACCAGTTGAAGAAATAAACGCGGAAAAAGAACCAAAGTGTTGCATGAATTTGTTTGAATATTTTGCAACTGATAGTTTTGGAGTCGGTTAATTCAAAATTGGAGAGTGTTAGGATTTGAGATGTAAATCAAGTTCTGAAAGTAAAGGCTGTCTTCCAAAATGAACAAAAGAGGGTTTTTAAGATTAATCAAGTAATAGCTGGCTACTTTACTTGGTATAAAATAAAGGATTTAGATGGTGAAGAAATGTATCGAACATGAAGATGAGTCATCACTTTATATTAAGGAGAATGATACATTTTGTGAAGATAGTTTCGTTTAATGGTAAGGAGAACGAAACATTTTGTGAAGATGAGTTATGGCTTTACATTAAGGAAAATGAAACATTTTGTGAGACTGAGTTATCGCTTTACATTAAAGGAAATGCAATGGCGTAGCGAGGGTACTTAGCGCCCGGGGAAAAAACATAAACTTGGCGCCCCCTTCGAGTGCATCTGAGATAACGAATAGTTGTATTTTCCTCATTTTGGCGCCCCTGACACATGGTGCCCGGGGACAACTGTTCCCCCCCCCCCGCCCTCCCCAAGCTACGTGACTGAGGAAAAGATACATTTTGTGAAGATGAGTTATCGCTTTTTATTAAGAAGAATGGTACATTTTGTGAAGATGGGTTATAGTTTATATTAAGGAGAATGAATACATGTTCGACCCGCCAAGGTGTAGATTGTAGATAGGGTTATCATATCGGAACTTTGGCTAGTGAAGATGAAGATTCTCACGATAATATATCTAGCGGCTATAGTATGCGGTTATAAATAATTATGAAAAAGTTATTTAACAATAAACAAAAAGTTGTCTGGCAATTTTAAAACTTCAGGAGATTATCATCATTAATATGTTAAAAACATCCTCCATAGCT
Organism: Megalonaias nervosa; assembly: GCA_016617855.1. Taxonomy (NCBI): domain Eukaryota; kingdom Metazoa; phylum Mollusca; class Bivalvia; order Unionida; family Unionidae; genus Megalonaias; species Megalonaias nervosa. Next base: position 7,374 of record JAECUM010051404.1, on the reverse strand, counting down.
ATGCGAAAGTTTGCATTATTTGATAGCAAATATCAAATAATGCAAACTTTCGCATAGCTATGGAGGATGTTTTTAACATATTAATGATGATAATCTCCTGAAGTTTTAAAATTGCAATTAACGGTGATAATTTGTGACCCAGTTCAATTGAAATAAATATTTTTAACGATGTAGAAAGTATGACTACGTACCAAAGGGAAGCCCTTTACAGGTGTATTTGAGTGAAAGGCATTAAAGCAAACACGGACCGGTAGTGGAAAATTGCTTTTTTTATCAGTCCATTCAAGCTATGTGCTCCCATTGTCTCGATCATGTAGGAAATGTGTTCAAATTCGAACAACTTAATTTTGATTGGATGCGGTGGCTTGCCGCCTCATCCAATGAATTTCACAGACCAGAAGCACAGAAATAGCTGCTCGATACACTAAGGTGTATATAAGGTTAACATATCGGAACCTTGGCTAGCGGAGATGGAAGATCTTTAAAGTACCTTATTGTATGTTAGCCTCATATTATCGTATCGTGAGGATCTTTGAAGTACCTTCTTATAAATTATCAGCATATCATCGTATCGTGAGGATCTTTGAAGTACCTTATTATATATTAGCCGCATATTCGTATGGTAAGGATCTTTGAAGTACCTTATTATAAATTAGCAGCATATTATCGTATCGTGAAGATGTTTGAAGTACCTTATTATAAATTAGCCTCATATTATCGTATCGTGAAGCTTTATGAAGTGCATTGTCAAAAAGTACTGTTTAAATACCATGTACAAAGCACTATGTAGTTATTAAATACAACTGTCGAATATCTAATTGGTATGGTTATGTGAGAATATGTTGCTTGAAAAGGACGAAAAGTTAACAAAGCTAGGATTGTTATACCTAATTATGTATAAAGTTAGCGATTCTTTCAAATAAAAGTTTGCAGCTAACCAATGATGTTTGATCAAATTTGTATCTTGTCACCGCTTCTGATTTTAACTATGTTATTTTGCCAATTATACCGCATTATTTTTTCATGTCCATATATTATACATACATTTACATTTAAATAAAACGCATTCAAAATAGTGTACATGAAACCCATTCAGTGAGAGAGAAATGTACATTAAACCCATTCGCTAACTTGTTCTTTTTGCTCATTGATATATTGTCAGTATTATTTACTATTTAGTATTTCAGATCCACATTCTTTTATGGTTTCTTTCTGATAGAATTTTATGAGATAATATATTTATATTAATAGACTCATTTGTATTTAAACTAGTTTTCATGCTGTCATCAGTCTGCTATGTAACTTTTAAATTTAGCTAGGTTTATCATTTATATTCTCATTAATGTTGGAATTTGTTTTCTCAGTGTTTTCTTCATATTCTCAGTTTATTTATCTGGTAAAGTCTTTCGCACGCATGAGTCAGCACTTTTTTTTACAGAAGAAGATAAGCGCCATCAATTAATTCTGCCCCTTCAATTAATTCTACATCGTCACCTGTATGTAGGCCTAATACGGTACTTGCACACGTTTAGTTCACTATATATTCATTGATCTAGCGACTTGTTCTCCTCATCAACTTGTTCACGTGTTTCTCAAATTTAGAACTTGTGCTCTTTGATCACTATGGCTACCTAATAATATTTCCCCAGTCAATATTCTATTTACTAATGATGGAATCAATAGGTTACGGGTACTCTGTGAAAATCTTTTATTTCAAGTCTTCATTTATAATGCTGTTATTTAATCGTGTTATTTTATGTTTAATCTGTTTAGCGTGCCTCTTGCAATTGCTTGTAAATTTCATAACCTTTGTATGAAACAAAACCTCCACGAATAACATTTTCGACTGGCAAAGACTCTAATATGGTAGAGTAATAGGGCTGATGGAGCTTCAGTTTCAAAATTATTTTAATTTATTTATCAGGGCCATGACATTGTATTCACATTCGTTTTAAAAAAAAAAAAAAATAAAAAAAAATAAAAAAAACCCCACAAATTATTTCAGATTCAGGAGTTGTATGGATCTATCACTGGCTATTCAATTCTGGTAATTTAGAGTTGTAATTTGTTATATTCGTTGTATATATTTGAGTAGCTGTTACTAAACGTTTGAATTATACTATAAACAATCAACATCAATATTTTCTTAACTGTCATCACTTGCATTTATTCCATCTTTTACTGTCTTCGTATGCTTTTCTAGGTGATAAAATCCATTTGTAATTAAAACATTTGTTTTTTTCATTTCGATCGTTAACATAATGAAACATGTTTCTTTCTTCATTTGAAATATCTAGCAATCAAATGCGAAATCTATTATCATCAATAAAATTTCTGAGGTAACATCCAGGTTATCATTTGGATTAAAGTCAAAATAAATTTCTTTATTAAACACTTTCTACACTTTTGAAAATTAGCTCTGACCTTTAAAATGGATTAGAAAAGAGAAAGAGAGCAAATTTGCAAGCCGCTAAAACTCTTCCTTCTCCTTGACTAAAATAATTTCATATTGGCTGTGATATTTGCTAAATTCTCGTTCTCTTTACTTTCCTTACCCTCATTTATTTATTTTAGTTAGTCCATCAATATTTTGAATATCAATCATGGGCACTTTTCTCCTAGGAGCAAGTTTAATCTCTTTGCATCTGCTTTAATCGGTAATTATTAAATAAAACTCCTGATCAGCTACATGTATTACTAAATTACTAATCAGGTAATCAATACCGTTTAACCTCATTATACCACAGTTACAATTAAGGAAATTTTTACAATTTTACTGTGTACCATATTTTCTTTATCAACGATCCCTAGTAAAGCTGCACCAAAAAGAGTAAAAACGATAAAAGGAAATAATAAATCATGTTGCTATTCATACGAAACTTGTAGCTACTATACCCATGCCGCCTAAAGCAGCTACCGTAATAGCCTCAACTTAGTGAAATACGTATCAGCTTTTATATGCATTCTTCTAGCACGTCGGTAATATTATGTTTCCCTAATCAATTTACTTTTTAATTTAAAAACATTTTTGCAGCTTACAATTATAGTCATTATATGTTATAACTTATTCGTTTCGCTCTCCGGTCAAAATGTTAACTTCCTCCCTAGAAATGTATAAGAGAGACATATTAGCCTGATGCATTTCGTTTTTGCTTTCTTTAGTACTTCTTCTTGCTAGAGAACGTTTTCTCTAAACCTTGTTCGATTCTCTCTCTCTCTCTCTCTCTCTCTCTCTCTCTCTCTCTCTCTCTCTCTCTCTCTCTCTCTGGTTACTGCTCACTTAGGGTCCGATCTCTTATATTACTGGCCTGCAACCTGTAATCTTACTTTTGAATTCTGACCGAAAGAGCCCCGATCGAATCCCTTTAATTATCTCACACTTATCTTTCTTAACCGTTATCTTTAATACATTATAAGTCTTATGTCTACCAGCACTAATTTATTTACTGGATTTTTCGCCAGGATAATATTCATTGTGCAATCACACCATCAAGAGTAAACTGGCTTAAAGAAATGGATAAGAAGTGTTGTTTGCCTCACTTGCCAACTGGACTAGTGAAAATTGCTGGTAGACATTATATCTTGCAGTGCCGGATTACCAAAAGGCAGAGTAGGTACCGGCCTATGGGCCCCACGCCTTTTAGGGGCCCCGCGCCTTTTAGGGGCCCCGCGACAACGGATCAAAATAAAAACGTATTAAGAGATAATTTGCGAGGGGGGCCCCGATATTTCGAGTGCCTAGGGGCCTCCACATGGTTTAATCCGGCAATGATACCTTGAAATAAAGTATCAATAAAATAAAACGTAGCTATTTACATAAAGATGATTGGATAACTAACTCTTTAAAATATATTAAAAAGCTACTTTTTAAATCTGTGACAAATGAAATAACGTTTAAAGAATTTTTATATAACGTTAAAATAAGGATAACATAATAATAATAAACGGACCACAGCAAGATGGAGCTCGTTGGGCTATTTTAAATAGAAACAATAATATTTATTTATTTAAAATTAATAACAAACTCAAGGAAATTCTGGAAATGAATTTTGTAACTCCTTCGAGAACGTGCAGTGAATCACTTTTGTTACCATCAAGAGCAAAATCCTCAAATGTATTGATACTTCAATTTGTAATTCTATTTGTGTAATCCTTGTCACTTCCGATCGAATTGACCCATGGCTAGCGCTAGGTCCAATTTATTACCTAGTTGGCTGTAGTGTACCCTTTAACTATAACTGAATCTGTGAAGCATAAAAATATGTCCTCCGAAATTAGAAAATTACATAAAAGCTTTGTTTTATAGCACTAACAGTCCGTTAGTGGCAAAATAATCTATCGACTGTGTTGATTACTGTCCATGGATTTAGTAAATCCAGATCATTTTGATATCCCAGATTGCTGTTCCGGCCATGGGAGTATTATTATGAATGATATTTTATTTATTTAATTACAGATAAAATGCTACTAGTATCATCCAGTTACAGGTAAAATCATCAAGTCTGGATAGGAACGTATGGGCTAATGAAGAACTCATCTTTAACAAGGATAGCTGCGAAAGTACTTCATGTACAAAGTGTTATGGGGCACCTTTTCCCCATAGATAAATACGTGCCATATAAGTACCAGATTACAAAAAGATCTCAATTAAGTAAAATGCTTTACTAAATGAATGAAATACAAACAACGAACATTTGAAAACTGGCTAATGAATTATTGCATTAGACATAGAAGCTTATATTGTTTGAATATTCGGTTAATAAATTTGTAATTTTTGATTGATTTAGTTCTTTATTTATTTGATTTAATAGATACCCATTTAATCTTACATAGCTAATCTCGCATCCAATACAGACATTCAGTTTGTGATTCTGTATCGCACACCTAAAGTTTCCGTATCGCACACCCATGTTGGAAATACTTTTACAGCTTGAATTATTCAAAAATAGTCCACTTATAAAATAACGGAAGTGATTTATTGATTAACATTTTAAATTATTCAAAAAAGCAAACATATGCTTTGTAATTTGAAGAAATCTAGTCATATTGGGTGAAAATGGCCGCTTTTGTCTCTCGGAGTAACGAGGGAGTACAGTAGGAAGAGACTGGCAGTTTATGGGCATCAACATCTAGAAAATGGAGTTAGATGAGTTTGACAATACTAGTTTGGACAGAATGCTTGACGATGCGTTCTCAGACAAAGTTGGTGTGCAAAACATATGAGACAGATCAAGATCAAGTACTTTGCAGCTGAAATCTTGTATAGAAAGTTTACAAAATCAGACAAAGTAAAAAGAAGGCTCAGGGAGTGATGTCAACATAGACAGATCATTAAGGGGCGGTAACTATGGCCATAACATTTGAACAACGACCTTAATATTGAAAGGTATAAAAAAAAAACCGAACTAAAAAAACGACTTCTGAATCCTGTACCTGTTGTTCTCATTCACAGCTATAACAATGATGGTGCAGAGACGATACATTCCATATTGTATTTCATCAAAAATTCCAACTCTACCTAAAATTCATTTCAGCTTCAGAGTTTCAAAAATATCTTTTGCGGAAATTTTAAAATATTTTTTAAGGATCAAGCTTAAGTGGATGAACGTTCATTGTGTTTATTAATATCCTGAGGAATCGAATTTGTTTAGTAAATATGAGGATAAAGCTGACATATTTGCAGCATAAAGGTAGACGTATCAGCTAATACCAGTTGTATTACGTAATGGTACCTGTGTCTCGCAAAGAGTTACAGCACCAATGCCGCCATTACGTGCAATAATGCAAAATCATCTGAATAATACTGAATTTTGAAAGATGATGGTCCAAAACATCGCTGAGTTACATTAAAATCATATAATATGAACGTTTCATAACATTGGAGCCATTTAATTTCCCCTCGAATTGAGAAATCGAGCCATTTTTCACACGTGTACGAATTAATCCGATGTTGATCGGCGACATCCTTGGGTCAACAGATTGCAGTCGAAAATTGGAACACAAGATTTGATGACGTTACCGTTGAGAACATAAGAAGTCAACACCACGCTATGTCACATTGTCTTCAGCAGAAATTCGCGCTTCAAAAGGTCAGCAAAGTTTGGTGCAATGCAAAAGCACATACTAGCAAGAACTACTACCTTCCTTTAACGTTTTAGACTGTGTTTATTTAAAATATGTGAAAAAGCCCAAATCGTTGCGAATATCATTTATCAAACATCATTAACGATTAATTATGACATGATATTGCTAAACCTAGTCGGCTACATGAAATCGATATCATCGAAAATGTCAATTGAGGAGATAATTCAATTGCTTGTGCCAGGAATATAGTGGCTTTGGCAAACAAACCTAGCTTCAAATGACTACTACGTTTAATATCGTGTGTAATGTATTATAATTCTTTTTAGTATTCCATCAATGTAGGAATTCAGTTTTGTATCACCGTTTTAATTGCGTATTATGTGGTAATGATACTAGCTGAAAAAATGCAGTTTTACCAACTTTGTGTAGATGATGGATATGGCACTTAAAGGACGGGAGTATCAAGTAAAGTGATTCTACTATGAAGGTTCTACGTTATTAAAGTACATTAATAGGATTACTCTCACTTCTAGCTGGTCTAGTACTATATTTGTTTGTGACAATATATTTGTTCTGAGTGATACAGAAATTGGTGTAGAATTATTTTCTAAATTTATAAAATTAAATACACTCAAATATTAATGGTCTCGTAATTTCTTTTTCCTTGACCCGCCTTACTATTTGTATATCAAGTATACAATTATTCATACTTTGTGCCGTTCCATCATCGTGATTCATTTTCATTTATTCATTTATTGAACTGAAAAGTTTAAAATAATCATTCAAATCTGTTGTATTTGTTTTGTTTGTGCACGGGAAAAGAGAAACAGTGTAGTAAAATGTTGAAGTGATGGAAACATCAGACAACAGAAAACATTTAGGATTAGAAAAGGAAAAAGATAATAGAAAAACAATGTGATCGGTAAAACCAGTGCATAAGAGTTTCAAAAGCATGTGTCAACGCTCCAGAACTGTGAGGAAATGCATTATAATGCGGCATTTTTTAATAAGCACATAGTATACAGGCTGATGTCAGAAACCTTCCAACCTACCTATCAATCCTGAACAAGATCGGTGGCTCCACGCCTTTCTCTGGACTAAATGAACGATATTTTGCATTTTCATATTCACAATTCGTGACGTATTTCTTGTTAATATCCATATAATATAAAAGCAGAATCTTAGTTACGATAGAGCTATTTCAATATTTGTTCATTTTCTAACACATTCGACCGATCAATTAAATACATACATACATACATACATACATACATACATATATATATATAT
>JAECUM010051403.1:20896-41975 GCA_016617855.1 Megalonaias nervosa | reverse complement strand
CCCTTCACAGCGTGACCAATCTGGATGAAATATAGTTCCCGCCTGAACTTCCTGAAACAATGCAGTTCGTCTGACAAACCTTGATTACCCAACTGATTAATGGTAACTTTCAGAAATGACAGTTTTCCATACCGATCAGAAATTGACCCCTTTCCTGGTCAGTTTAAACAAACATAGCCTTAATCAAAAATCGCTAAACTCGTGACAGAGACTGTACCAATCCGTGCATTATGGCAATTTAAACGCGCGCAGAACTCCATAAATCTAATTAATCGCACACGTGTCCAACTAAATGTTCTACAGAGATCGACAGAAAAATTTGCTCCATTACACATACATGCATACATACATACATACATACATATATACATACATACATACATACCGAATTTGGGGTTTTGTAACAGAGAAAGAGGTAAATGAGTGGAACGAATTTATAACTCGGCCAGTCTAGGGTAGGCAGGGGTTAAAAGTTGATGGAAAAACTCGGAATCATAGTGGAAGAAGGTACATTACCCTTGAGTAATTGTGCTAATGTTTCCTCAGTAAATGAAAGGTAAGCTGCGATATTTACGGCTTGAAATAAAGAATTTGGGTTGTTATATAATGTCGTGCCTTTGTCTATGGATGAAAATAAATGTCTAGCTAAAGTGATATAGAATTTACGCATAAGAAGATAAGATTCACCTATCCCCCACCTCTGAAGCGCCTGTAACGTTGGTGAAAGGGCAACCACCTTTTCAAGTACAATATTCTTGTTCGTACCTAAGATTAACGTGATTGACCCTTCCATCCTTTCACCCGTTAGCCTTAGCTGATTCTTTTCAAGAATATCTTACGGCTGGTAATTAATCAGTAACTGTCTCCCACCACATTATCCCCCCGGGGATATGTACAATGTTACAGTGCTGCGGTTGACACAGGTACGACACATGTAACTTAGGTTTATATATAAGTTTCTACGAGAATGAAATCTGAAATCATGCATTCATTCAATTGAGAACTTGGTATTTTTTGTGAATGTCTTAAATTTTGTGTACAAGCATATTTTTAATTTAAGTATCTATTAAGCTGATTGTAATACATTCCGTCCCTTGCAAAATGACAACAGGAATTCCGTTAACTCTTTTGTGAGATAAATCATGACCTATTAGGGGGAGGGCGGGGGAGACACTCGAAAGGTGACGGTTAAGAGGTACAATTTAGCATCTTTCCTGAAACTGACCTTGAAAGATCACTCCCTCAAGAAATTTGAAAGCATTACACTTGTTGAGGGGTGTGAGTATCGACCAGAGGACCAGCACTAATATTGCTATGGAAAAGATAGCACAGCTGCAGAGAACTTATATATATATATATATATATATATATATATATATATATATATAAGGCAAGGTATATATATATATATATATATATATATATATATATATATATATATATATATATATATATATAAGTTTGCGCAAACAAACGAACAAATTTTCCAAGTTCATATTTCTTAGAATTATTCTGTAACAGAATACAGAATTGTCCAAGTTATCAAATAACTAAAGTAGCCAAATATATTTGCGATGTAAGTAGAAATCAAGCGTATTTGAATAATACTCGAATAAATGTCCATGGATCAAAGCATGTACCAAAACTTTTGAGTTTTTCCGACAAACGCCGTAAAGTCAAGGTTTACAACTCTTAATGCATGAAAAAAATCATTTTTCTAAAATAATTCTCGTACAGCAAGAAGTTGACAGAAAATCTGTTATCATAACTAAAGTAACATTGATAAATCCCATGGGCATTATAAATAGAGTCTGCGTTTCTAAACCGACGAATAATTTGTAGACCCAATATTTTACGCTTTCACTTCAAACTAATGAACAACCCCAATGCCAATAAATATCTGCAATGAAAATTAGCTATTCAATGCTCAAGAGCACAGTTACGGTGAGCTGCATATACTGTCCAGGTAGCTGCTTAAATGGGTCATAGAAATATGCGAACACATCGGATCTCACCCTCGAATGGTTATATGTGTGTATTTTCTGATGGTACATCATCATGCAGCTTGTTCGTGCAGTTGAAATCAAGTTGCTTCTGTCCCACAGGCACTATGGTTGATGTTCACTTTTCATAAGGTCATCTTCGCTAGCCAAGGTCCCGAAAACCCTATCTACACCTTGGCATATCGAGCAGATATTTCTGAACTTCGGGTCTGTGAATTTCACTGGATGCGGCGGCAAGCCATCGCATCCAAACAAAATTAAGTTGTTCAAATTTGAACACTGTTCCTATGTGATCGAGACAAGGGGAGCACACAACTTGAATGGACTGATAAATAAGCACTTTTCCAGTGCCGGTCCGTGTTTGCACAAATACCTATCAGTCAAATAGACTTGTAATGGCTTCCCTCTGGTATATAGTCATACTTTCGATGTTAAACTTATAAAGTATCCATTTAGGTCAGTTGCCACCACCGTTTTCGGCCGATGTACAATGCACCACGCTATTGGTTAGCTGGCATTACATAATAAAAGAGGCAACAAATGAAATCCAATAGATGTCGCTAGGACAAAGCACTGATATAGCTTTTCGATCCGCCAAGGTGTAAATAGGGTGATCGGAACCTTGGCTAGCGAAGATGTTAAAAGGTATGCAAGAGTTAGATATGAGTGTCCGATACGCTATCGACACAATATCATCTCATATATCCGGTTGTTTCAATACAAGGGATGACGCTAATCAACCGGGGGTGGGGGTGGATATTCTTAACTTTACTGTGGAATTTTCATTCCGCATATTTTGCAAGCATGATGAACATGCTGATGTATACAATATTCGAAATCAATATCTTTTGGTCTTGGTAAGTCTGCATTTTTGACCTGTTTGAGACCTGTTTATTGAGAAGCTTTTCCAACAGTGTACTTTGAAAATTGTTGTCTACCAGCTTAGGATCTGTAATAGTCTTCTATAGTTTTCATCATGCACAGATAGAAGAATCAACTTGTAAGGATCATGTTTATTTGAAGACTCTCTGAAAAACTGCTCATATTACGCGAAAAATGTTATGTTTAGAACCGGTTTGTTTGCGCTCTAGAAGTGTTGGTATTGCACACGACTGATTATTTGTAATCATGGACATTATATTTGATATTGTTCAGATTGTGCTTTCAGGGATGAGGTTTCTTAGTTCGGCCACAGAATGACTGAATGGTTCGGCTTGGATAGCAGCGAGTCTGCGAGTCTCTCTTTTGGAAACACTTTCAGGAGAGACATCATGATTGTTCATTGTGTGGATAATGATGGAAGCTTCCTCAGGAAGCTTCTTTGCTACCATAACAGCGTGTATTTATACATATGGGCAGCAGTATTACCTGACTGGTCTGATACCGACAGAAATATTTGGATTCTGTGTAGTTCGGAAGCGCAAGGTTTCTTTGTTGGTTTTTTTTTGGGGGGGGGCGACTTGTGGCTAGTAGTGAGGATGTGATATTGGAGGCTTGTTAGCAGAAGGAAGTTGACATTGTGCGACAGTTTATGTGAAAACCATCTGGACAGACAATAAGAATGGACATCGCTCTACCGACAGCATATTCGTCGTGGCAGCAGGAGGTGCATGGGTGTTTCACCATTGGTTGCTGACCTGCTGGTTGTAAGGAGATATTCGATGTATATGCGTTGTAGCAGTAAGGAGAAGCTGTCATTCTGCTTTAGTTTAGTTAGACAGGCTTATTGATCAACTAGTAAGAAACGGATGTTACTCTGACGTGACTATCGTCTTTGCTTCTCTTTTCTTCTCATTGTATGAGCTCGCATGAGAAGATCTTGATTTGTTTGACTGGACTTGTAACCTGCTATTAATATACAATAATCTGCATCTCGCCTTGATAGCCCAGTCAAAGCAGTGTCATGTTTGGTTAAACTTTATGTACTTTTTTCATTATTTGCATGTATTTCATTTTAAGGCAATGAGTAAATATGCTTTATATTTAGTTCGATGTATAGTGTCGGATCTAGTGAATCAGATCCAATGATTCCGAGTTAGATCTGTGATCATGTTAGGGAATCACGAGTCGAGTTGTTGATTGGTTCTAGGGGAGTAATCAGTTGTTGTTCATGACCACATGTACGACATTTGTAATCACTCGGGGACGAGTGATTTTCTGATGCGTGGGTAAATAATAATAATAATAATAATAATAATAATAATAATGAGGACTTTGTATAGCGCCTAATCTTTAGAAGCTCTAAGCGCTTTATAACATTTGACAACACTTAAAAACATATATAATGATATGATTACAAAAATAAAAACAAACACCACGAAATTAGAAAACAGAAAACATGCTGTAAATATTTAAGATAAGGAAACGTTATTAGGTCTTTAAGGCTGTTCTTGCAGTTGAAATAGGTGAGTTTTAAGAGCGCGCTTGAATGAGATCACTGTGTCTTTGTGTCTAAGTTCAGTGGGCAATTCGTTCCACGTTGCTGGGCCCTGTTATGCAGAAGAACGTTGTCCATATGATTTCATTTTCGTAGTGGGAATAATGAGAATACGAGTGTCAGAAGAGGAGCGTAAGTATCTTGATGGTGTGTACACATGGGTGAGGTCAGATAGGTATGTTGGACTGGAGCCCGTCAGTGAAACGTAACACAGAGAACAAATTTTTTGTTTAATTCTGGATCGAATGGATAGCCAGTGTAGGGTACAGAGCAGGGGGAGGCGTGCTCTGATCGTGGTACTCTAAGGATGATCCGAGAAGCTGTGTTTTGAACTTTTTGAAGTTTCTGGAGTAGATATTGAGACGAACCAGACAGAATTGAGTTACAATAGTCCAGTCTTGAAAGTACTAAGGAACACACAAGTGTTTTAGTGGCATCAACTGAAAGATACTTGCGAATGGAGCTGATGCATCTCAGCTCAAGATATGCAGCCTTGCATATGTTCATGACATGTTGGTGCAATGAGAGAGTACTGTCAAGAGTAACACCTAGGTTTCGTACTGACTGTGTGAATTTAATGTTGGTGTTGCTGATATTTATTGTCTGAGGTAAAGGATGTGAATGAGAAAGTCGTTGTGTTGTAATCAGAATGGCTTCAGTTTTATCATCATTCATCTGCAGCTTGTTACATGTCATCCATGATTTCACATCGGAAATGCACCTCTCTACACCTTGGATGGCAGCTTCAACTTCAGTTGGGTGGCTAGATTTGTATATTTGGGTGTCATCAGCATACAGTTGGTGAGACACTGGATGATGATCTACGACACTTGAGAGTGGCTGAGTGTATAGAATGAAGAGAACAGGTCCAAGAACAGACCCCTGTGGAACACCACAACATAGATCAACTGGGCTGGAGTGTTTTCCATTTGCGGACACAATTTGTGTCCTGTTGACCAAGTAGGACTTGAACCATAGTAAGGCTGTATCGTGAATGCCAAATACATGCTGGAGACGGTGAAGTAATATATCATGGTCTATTGTGTCAAATGCTGCAGACAAGTCAAGGAGAGTGAGGACTGTAATCTTTCCGCTATCCAAAGCAGAGAGAAGGTCATTAACTACTTTCAGAAGAGTAGTTTCAGTACTGTGGCAAGGGTGATATGCAGACTTTACATTGCTAACAAGACTGTTTGAATTCAGATGAGATACAAATTGGGATAAAACAACTTTTTCTAAGATTTTTGACATAAATGGGAGATTAGAAACTGGGCGGTAGTTCTTTAAATCGTTATGGCCGAGTGTTGGTTTCTTCAGCAGAGGCTTTACAATGGCAGTTTTGAAAAATGATGGGAATTACCTGGATGAGAGAGAAGTATTAATAACATCAGTTAGTGAAGGCAATATTGGATCTAAGCACTCAAGCAGCAGTGATGTCGGAATCGGATCCAGTTCACATGACTTTGATGCACTCTTCATCACGACTGTACGTACTAAATCCATATAGACAGGTTCAAATGCTGCTAACAGTTGCCGCTGAAATTCTGTATCGCAACTGTATGGTGACGACGAGTCAATTGAAATTGTGTTGTCAAGCTTATCTCTGATGGTTTGTACTTTGTCACGGAAGAAATTTGCAAACAGGTCCGGAAGGTCGACTAGAGAGCCGGTAGTTTAAGTGGTGTACATTTGTTCCTTGACATTAGCTTGTAAGTAATCTCGAATAGCTCTTTGCAGCTGAAACTTTCCGTGATCTTAGTACTCTAGTGGGCTGATTTCGCTGCATGGACTATGTTTGTGACATTCTTCTTAGCGGCTTCATAGATTTGCTTATGAATAGTGAGTATGGTGGAAAGCCAAAGCCTCTCAGCTTTACGGCGGTCTCTTTTAGCAATGCGAAGCTGGTCCCTAACACTGCTATACCACGGAGAACACTTTTGAATAGATACTCTGCACTTGGTTGCTGGGACATGTTTGTCAAGCAATGAACGCAGGCAGTTATCGAGTTGTTCTGCTGAAGGAGGTAAGCTAGTTGTTAGGTTTGCTTGGATGTCATGCATTAGTTGGGTTCTGTTTATCATACGGAGGTTTCTCTTAGTAGCAAATAAAGGTGGAGGGTAAGGGACTGATACGTCAAGATGGCATATAATGCAGAGGTGATCTGATGCAAGTTCGTGGTACACCAGGGAGGACTGTAGAATATTATCATCAGGTCTATAAAGAATCCAGTCTAAAATGTGACCATGTTTATGGGTGGGTCGGCTAACTGACTGTTTGAGGTTGAAAACGTGAATGGAATCTAGGAGTTTTGATGTGTATGGGTTTCCAGGACAGTCAAAGTGAAAATTGAAATCTCCAAGAATAATCAGGTGGCCACCTATCGAATTTCCATACTCCAGGAGATTCGGAAACTGCTCCAAAAAGAGAGATTCAGTCAGCTTGTTTTTCTATTAGGAGGAGGGCGGTAGAGGCAGAAAAAATGGACTGACCTTTGTTCCAGTGTGAGTGTGGTTTGGACTAGTTCAAACTATGTGTGGTAGAAATTGAAGATTGTAGTGTGGTTAAGACCGTTGATCATGGAGTTCTTTGCGATGACAGCAATTCCACCTCCGCGAGAGTGGCGGGGGAACGACTTGATGGAGTAACCGGTGGGTGTTAGATCCGCGCACTTGGGTTCATCGCCTGATGTTTTTAGCCATGTTTCTGTCAGGAAAAAGACGTCGATATTCTGATCGTTGATAAAATTAACTATTTCTGTGCGCTTTTCCGGTGGTCCTACTGATTGGGCATTGAATAATGCGATGTGCAGTGGTATCTCTTGGATAGTTGACACAAAGGTTGACGATTTAATAGGGATTTGAATTAAGTTATCTAAATTAACGACCGAATTTTTAAATTTCTGTGCCGGAAAGGGCGAAAGGGAGATAACTGGAATTCTTCTTCCTGTTCTACGCCGGCCAGCTTTGAAACAACGCTTCTCTTTTCGCTTCCGTTTACATTTAAGGAATGATGAATGTAGTCCCAGGTCGTTTAGTCTAGTGCACAATGTAATGTGGAGAGCCAAGGAGTGGTCATTTAAAGCAATTAATGAGGGTTCATCATAGCATAAACCGGTGGACTGGCGAGTATCCCGTGATGGCGGTTTGTTCAACAACAAAGGAAGTTGTAGCAGTGGAGGAAGACAGCTGAGAAAAAGTCTAATTTTTCTCGTTTCCAAAACAAGAAGATGAAGAAACACATTCGAATAGAACAGCCAATGCATGATGAACACAATAACGCAGACGAAGACAGACAACAAGCACATACATCATGAAACGGCACAAAAATCCGGGACAGCTGTTTCAAGCCAGTTAAGCGATAGCGGCCATCTTGAAGAACGTTATATTTTGCAGAATTTGCTAAATATTTTGCAGAATTATTAGGCGTGTTTGATGCGGATTAAGATTTAAACATAAAATTAGGTTATGTGCTATTTGTATTTATAGTTATGTTAGAATCTTGTGATTATTGATTACGGGGAGTTGGGAAGATATTTCTCAACCCGAGTAAATAACCAATTTCTAGGAGCAAACATCACAACGTACAGCCTTCACGAGACTTTATTACAGCACGAAATAGTTCCGAAAAATGGATCCTCCCTAATTTCTTGACATAGTGAATTCACTGGATATTGTTAGATATACATATTTAGTAACTTGAGATATGGATAATTCTTTGTATTGGGTGTTTGGGTCATGTCTTGTATTGCATGGCGCGAAGTACTAATATTCAGCTTAGAAAGGCTTACTGGTGAATCATACAAGTGTGAAACAAGAAAAAACATGCAAGTACGAAATTAAAGTTTCATGACGTGTAGTCATTAGGTGATTTGACAAAAAAAAATTACTGTAACATTTGCGCTTTCAGTATTCTTTCATTTGTTAACGACTATTATCTTGAGTTCCTTGGAAATATGGGAAACCATGGACTATCAAGTCATGCTCAAGCATGTATTATATTCGCTCGGTATGATACCCCTTGTTTTAGCAACATATTAATGGGATGTATATAAAGAACGATACCCTCTCTGTACAGAAATACAAGAAGGACTCATTTATTAGTAATGAAACGCCAGTTGGTGGGGATGTCATACTTCCCAAGCGACAATCAAATTGAACTAGCTGGAAGAGAGACATCAAAATATTCATTCAAAACTCATTCAACTCCATCTTTCGCACATGTGCATGTAAGATCAAAATAACTTCAGCTCCTATTTTTAAAAGCAAAGGGAAAACAGTGCTCTATCACTAGTACTGCACTGTACGTTGGCAGATTAATTGTGATGTATTTTGCAGCTGTGCTTGTCCATTAATCGTATTAAGGGGTGATGCTAGCATTAAAACTTTGATAAAATGTATATCCTGTCTTGCCAGATGTTGATTTTATACATTCTTATCTTCTTGTTATATTAAGAAACGTAACCAATAAAGATTTAATTCACCTGTGTATCTTAGAGTGTTCGTTAAGTAACAATTTGAAACATAAACGGTCATGTTAAACTATGACATCTTAGACTTTGATACCAAATGAGAGGCTGTTTTATTTCTCCGAGGTATATGCGATTTTTTGGGGCTTAGTAAGTATGTATCTATTGGGGCACGTTAATAATCATTCCATCTGAACAAATTTAGCTAATTAAAGATTTTAAAAACCGGGCAAATAAACTTGCCTATTTGCCTTTGTGAAGCAAGCCAGTTATTTTTATATTTTATCTTGTCTCTAAATCTGATCGATCTAACACTTGTCTTGAAAAATGTAAACGAAGACAAGATATATATTTCACAATACCAATCTTTCGTCGGCAGGCGTAAATGTTTAGGGGCTTTGGGGTTTTTTGGGGGGAGGAGTAGGGGTGTTTGCATGTAAAAGGCTTCTGTTTGATTCAGTGAATTTTCTAGAATCCTTACATTGATAGTGGTTCGGAGGTAAAAATATTAAAGGTCAAGACCTGAGAGATGAAAAATCAATATGTGTGACTCTCATCTTTCGGTCAGCATCTTTTCTGGAACTTGTCATTGAGAGCTGTTGTTACTAAAACCACGTGTGTATTCAGGTATACGCATTGTCATTGATTTGATCGGTGTTTTGTTTGATTGTTGTTGTTGTTGTTATAGGGTTTAACGCCATTTTTCAGCACAAGATAGGCTATACATGGCGGCCAGTATTAATAGTGGAGGAAGAACGCGGGAGAACCCGGAAAGAACCACCGACCCACGAGAAGCTACCGGCAAGCTTTCTCACATAACCACATTGGGTTTTGTTTGATAATATTTATACTAGTTAACTTTGCAGAATTGTTAGGCGTGTTTGATGCGGAGAAGTGTAATGACCTTGTCCATCAAATTACATAAATTTTCTTCTAACAGTTATGTAAACATATATGTATTAACACCCACCCACCCCAAGTTTCAAGGGCTCGTTTACAAGAAGTAGAAGAAAAACAGTCACAAAAAAGCTATGAGCACTCGGTTTGACGCGTGTCCTTGTTTACAGTCTAGATGACTATCCTTGCTGTTATCTCTTTTCTACCGACAGCGCAGTATTGTTGCTATTTTAACAGGCAAGAATTAAAAATAAATAACACTAGCTATCCAGAAGCACAACCTATCGACCACTCAGCCCCAGGTTTCGTGCGCTGATCAATAAAACAAGAGGAAGGCCTGTATTCGTTGCATTCTCTCGTTACAGCCCAATAAGCTACAAGGTCCACAGAGCAGTATTTTGGGAGAAAGAACGAAGTGAATTTGGCAAATCTCAGTGGGAACTATTGTAACCAACACTTGTTGCTGTACGCAAGTGGCTGGCAACCTTTCACGGTAAGTAGCAATAACTATTTTCTACTTCATTTTGGAGACATAAATAAAACTAAAAACCAACAACAAATTGATCATACGGTTTGGCTTATTTGAAATTATTCCAGAACTATTCCTATGAAGAAAATACTTTTCTGGTATAAGATGGCTAATGTTTTTATCAAATGTCTGGGGAATGAAGGCAGCTGAAAGTGATCCGATACAATCATTATCAAGATCAAATTGATTATAGGATTGGAACATGTCTAATTCCATGAAGCACGCTCATCGGAGAAAATCATCATTTATTTGCCAAGTTAGCTCGTACACTTACAAACGATTGTAACGGAAACATTCAGGCTCGGAAACAGTGGCATCACGAGGGTTGGTGTCACCCAGTGAGGTAACTCAGTGTCACCCCCATGGACCTCCTTCCTACACAAAAATTCAAAAAATGTATAGACAGTCATGTGCGGTAACTTATGGTGTCACCCCCATGGACCTTCTTCCTGCACAAAAATTCAAAAATTTTATAGACAGTCATTTTGGTGCCACCCCCTCTGATGGTGTCACCCGGTACGGTCCGCACCCCCGCAACCCCCTAGTGACGCCACTGCTTGGAAACTTTAGATAAGCATGAGTGGTCGGCATCAAAATTTTCTTAGCATGTAACTGTTTTCCCTGGCATTTCTTGGTGTCTTTTTGTGTCATGCGGTTGTATGAATGTTCAGTTCATTTGCACATTCGTCAAAATATAATATCAGTTAAAAGTATAATATCTATTTACTCCTATTTCCAGTACTACTGGACATATTTATCAGAGAACATTACCCAAGATTCTCTTCCTCATGCACCAAATAATCACTCCAATTAGGGCATAACTGACTAATAATTACGTAAATAGTGTATAGTCTTATTTTTTTAAATATATTTTACCATAAAAGCACCAAGAATTACATATGTAAAATCATCAGCTGTAATGTAACCCATTATTCTCTAGTGATAATTAATATTTACATATACGTCTTGTGTACTTGGAGTTATGGGTCCGTATATAGGTTGGATTTATTATAATGACATGATTTAAATTTTATGTCAAATTGTTAAGTACACTTAGGAACGTGAATGGACTTAACCCGATTTAACAAGAACATACTTTGCTTCTTCACTTCCTGCTATTGTTATATAATGAGCTTTTCCTGTGACAGATTCCGGTCTGGATGCCAACACAGTGAAAACTATGGTTCTGCATCACTTTGGTTGCAAGTAAATGAAATACAAGCAAACAGACAAGACGATGTAATAGAGATTGCAAAGCAACATGCACCATCTTTACTATCATTTTGTTATCAAATCGATAGGTTCTCGTATCATAATGTTAATTCAGACTGGATCATGGGATTGTCTTGTTTGGGGTTTTATGCGGTTTTCTTCAGTGGTACTCCCTCTTTTTCAAGTGCAATAAAATAAATATAGATAATGCCAGATTCACATCTGTTTGCTGACTAATTATTCAAGAAGATAGGTTTATTCGGCCTTTCGACATACATCAACAAACATAAAACAATTCATGTGGCATGACTGCAATATATATCAGCCATATTTATAATAACGATGTCTCTGCAATTAATTTAAATTCGTAGGTATTTATACTTCAATCATATTGAAATTCATGCAATTAAAGAGAAATTAAGTAGTTTTTAGGGTATAATCGTTGTGTAATTCTCTCAGACTTCTTAGAATAAATTAAATGAAAAGGTGATGCTGAAAATCATATAGAGTTACTAAACACAATATATCACGAAAGTTACGTCATTAAACAGACATAAAAGCGAAAACTGGAAGTCCTATATAGAATCTTCGTGCCAAAGAAGAATTAAGCCACACATCAGTATCTGTCAATCAATAATTGTTTAATGAAAATTTTCATACAACACTAACCAGCTTAAAGCAGTGCTACGTATATAATATTATATCATGACGTCCTAAATGCAAAGCTTGTCGAAATTTGTTGAAGCGTGGCGATGGTTACATACATAAGTAGTTTCCGCTGTATAACTTGAAAAATGTAAACTATTATAACATCATGATCTCTGTCTTTGGTCCTTTTTCACTAGGAATCGAGAATCGACATTTTATAAATTGATAGTTTTCAAGAGAAAAGCTTTTAGTTTTGTAGAAAATAGTGTGCAAATAAGGCAACTCCGCTGTCAACATAGTATGTGTATAATACTCTTTATGTTCATTTTTTAAAAATACTTATTCGATCCTTAATTTTGGCCCCTTTGCTGTGATGTACTATCGTGGTGTAAATGAATTCCTAATACATACTAGTTGGATGGGATCAATGCCGATAGTCACAACAAGTACTGAGCTTAATTTAGAGGTTGCATAATTGACAACTTTCTTATTCAGTTTGGTTTACGTAATTATGCGTTGTCCAGTGAAGATTGTAGTCTGGATGCCGATATGATTCAACTGTAGATCTACATCCTGAATATTATAAGATAATCCTGGTGTGATTGAAATTACTCTTAAGTTGTTAGAAACCTCACACAATCTGTGCAACGGCAGGGTCTGATTTCTGTCGAATGAAATAAATGAACGTAAGCAAGAAAGTAATCAATATCAACCTGGAAGAGAGTAGATGGATATAATTAAAAGCCATTTTGCATTAGAATTTACAATACCCCCACCCATATCCGATAGATTAAATATTATATCGTGTTCATAACGTATAACTGTCTTCTGAATTTTGTTTTGTTCAAAAATTGTATAGTACATGATTTGCCTACGTCCAGAAAAGAATTACATTACTTTCAAGTTGTGACCCCCATCCCTTAGTTTCCAAAGAAACTTAATTAGTATATTAAGGTGTTATATGAGCGGTTTTCAGCCTCTTATTAACAAGACTGTATACAACTTTTCCGTTACAATATTCGAGTCAGGTTGCCTCCGTGTCATAGTTATATTGCTTTATCCATTTCAATGGTAGGAAAATTAAATGTAACTAATCGGATGAACAATCCTTTCTTGCTCAGGACTGTAATGCTGGGTAATGTGGCGATTTTTATATTGTTGGGCTCAGACATTGAAACTATTAGATCGGCAATCCCCCACCCCACCAGCCACCATTCCAAATGAACAGAATGTGTACGTAACTTGAAAATAAAGGTTTTCAGGCACGATTGTAAAATTAGATTGAAGTCAGATATATGGCCAGAATATCAAAAGGATTTGTTACAGCTCAAAAATTTTATAATGACACCGTACTTTTATTATTCAGTGTAAATGTCAGATTTTAATACCGGTTCGTTACAGGCTACCTTACAGCAAAGATGATTTATAGCGTGGATTTTCGAAAGAAGCGTAATGATCAGAATCAACACGGTTTAATTACCTTGCCTGCAGTAAACAAACTATATACTTTGATCGCATATTAGGTTCTAAAATACATAAGTACCAAAATAATAAACAACGATATCTTAACTGAATAAATGTACAGTTACCATAATATCCCTGTAAATCAATGATCGAACGCAGCTATAACAGCACCAATACGACGATTTAAAGCAGAAAGTTTTACATCTTTCATAATGATTTTCAAACACTTTCTTCTACTTACATGAAAGGAAGTATTTTCAGCAGCTCAGACTCCTTTCACGGCTTTTGAGATTGTTGAAATCAAGGAAACTAGAGTAAATCACAGATCTTTGTAATGTCTAAACCGGGTCTGAATCTGCCATCCCCAGAGGTGTGAAGCAAGCACTTTACCACTTCGCTACGATCCAAACTTTAGACTTGATCAATATGTGTTACAGGAGAAATCGGCCCTTAACTTTGCAATTGTTCAAACACATGAGGTTTGCTATTTTTGTAGAGGGTGCTTAGGTTGGTCGTTTTTGCAGAGGGTGTTGCATATGTGACGTATAACCTACAATGTATCAGTGCCGAATAAATGGCACTGCCGCTTATTGCCGTGTTATCGCTGTGAGCTATTTTGTAATCGGTTCATTTGATGTGTGTCTAAACCAGTCCTCTGGCATCGCCTTGTCAAACGTATTACCTAGTTCTGCTAATCTAAACATTTCTTTCCATTAGAATTATAACCAGGTGATTCCACACATGAGAAAAAAAATCTATGCTTGTTAACAATTTTTAGGCATTCAGAAACAAAAACAAACGGTGAATTTATAATGACGACATTAATGTCGTCATCAGTCATCGTAGTAGTCATAGCAACATTTATTATTAATAACTGATTTGACTACCCATTAAGCCTAGGTCTACGGAGAAGATCATATACATTACTAATTAATTGGTGCTTACCGATGTATTGATAAAAGTTTGAAGATATGTGAAGTACAAACTTCATTCAGGTATAAAAATTGAGAAAGATAATCTTTTATTACTTCGGAGAAAAATCATTGATATTGCAAAAAATAAGGCTGCAGCGTTATAAAGAAAGCCTTTGGAATAAATTGTAATTAGTAATTTGGCCTGGAAAACAACATTTCAACATTCTAACGGAGAATACATTATATCCAAGAACGTAATACACAATCTGTACTATATATATATATATATATATATATATATATATATATATATATATATATATATATATATATATATATATATATATATATATATATATATATATATATATATATATATCGCACTCTTCAAAGGGAAAGGAGACGAGTGTGAATAGTTTCTGCTATTTCACTTTAAAAAATATTTAGAAAATCAAAACTTTCGACGAGAACTTTTGCCTTCACAGATAATAATTAAATTTTAGTTTCGATCCCCGGGGAGGCCGGAGTTTATTCAGACTTTATTTGCCTTTGATATTGGAAAATAAATCAAACTTACATGCGAATTCATCAGACATGATGTGTTACTTTATCCATACAAATATCCTAGAAAACGCTTTGAATTATCTTCCAACTTATTTTTTAAGGAAGCATTTAAATTGTACTGATAATATGAACAAATACTACGTACTGAAGTACTGGAACGAGAACATACATATTTAGATTGAAAATGAAAGTAGTTTATCGCTTAGTGTTCTTGTGTGAAATATCTGCTGAAAAAGCTACGCGGGTCTCTCGGGAATTCTTTCACATACATAAGTTGCAGCATCATTTTTTTTCCCAATTATCAAAGACTCTCATATGGCAGCCCCAAATATAAACAAACATTTATTTGTCCTGGTGCCAAAGTCTACTTGCATTTTCAATGTAACGCCAAGGACATGACGCCCTTGCACTGCATTCCTACAAACAAATACTAGTCACGTACAACTGTATCATCATTGCTTTGTACCGTACGGTGTCACTAATCTCGACATGCAGAGGTGTTATTTAAAGTTCTGCTGCTGCCACGTCTCTCTATACCATTTAATTTTCAATTACGTAACATTCTTCTTCAATTCACTCATTTAACCAGCGTAGTTTGCCAACCTCTTGTTTACCACACACACACACACACACACACACACACACACACACACATATATATATATATATATATATATATATATATATATATATATATATATATATATATATATATATATATATATATATATATATACTTAACTGCTTGCAAGTTTGAGAGAATACCAATTACTACTTATAGGGAAAATATGACAAGATAGTCGCCTATGATATATATTGACCGTTCAAAAGTGCGATAACACATTAGTTTCATAGATTAGATATAAAACAGACTAACCCTTAAAAAGTGATATAATTAAATACAACAGCTGGCTTACTCTTGACAGAGGAGTTTGAATCTAAATACAGCAGCTGGCTTACTCCTGACGGAGGGGGTTGAATCTCAATACAACACCTGGCTTACTCCTGACGGAGGAGGTTGAATCTCTATACAACAGCTGGCTTACTCCTGACGGAGGAGATTGAGTCTAAATACAACATTTCATTTACTCCTGACTGAGGAGGTTGAATCCAAATACAACATTTGGCTTACTCCTGACGGAGGAGGTTGAGTCTAAATACAACATTTGGCTTACTCCTGACTGAGGAGGTTGAATCCAAATACAACATTTGGCTTACTCCTGACGAATTCCTTGTTTATTAACATTACGGAACATTTTAAAATAGAGAGTGATTTTCGACATTTTCATTTACGGAATTAATAATTCAGCCCAGTCTTGCTATTCTAGTCTCTAAATTGATAAGCTGTAGATACCTCAATCTCGAGGTAAACTTAAGAATTACTTCGCATACCATTTCTTATTACTTTACATTAATTTCTTTAATTACTTCAGTATATTTGGTTCATACTGCATTGTGTTAATCCGGACTTAAATTATCACAAGTGTGTTAAATGCTACTTTATATTTTATCCTTACAAATTTTTGACCCACTGAAAATGATGGACCTTCTTTCTCTCTTTGTATTTCTTTCCTTCTATATACATACATACAGCATCCCAAACTCGCGAAATTTACAACTGTCTTTCCGTAGATGAGACTTAAATTTGTGAAATAGACGAACATTTTATTTCATCCGATGAATGATAATTCAAACACAGCTTTCTTTGAATCTGGAATCCATTTAAAAGATTAATTCGTATTAGATACGTACGTTTTACCTCTGTATAATTAATCGTCAAGCATTATAATAAATATGGCGCTCAACCAAGCGGCTTTTGGCAACTTAAGTAAATAAAAAATAGTGTTTACAGGCCATCCGCGCATAACACGCATTAAACTGCGTAAACAGCACACACAGTAGCGCCGCCGCATCACGAGCTCTCAGAAAGCTATCTACGCAGTTCGCTTCAAATCATTTGATAGAATTAACAACAAAGACTCCGATCTGTGGTGCTATATGCGGCGTCAGATCGAGACCTAGCCGATCGCTGACGGATGAACTTATGCCCAAGCTAATACTGTATGCATCAACTTCCGTCCAACTGGGTATCTTAGCACGCTAGCTCTCGCAGTGGGCATCTGGTAAAACGATTGCAATATACAGCCTAACTATGCATATATCACAATATCTTGGCTGCAGTCATTTTGAATCTTAACTATATATGATCACCTGTTCTTCCTCCTATCTTAATTAAGAAATTGTGGGAAAAAAGATAGAGAGAGCATGTTTTATGCAAGTAGTTTGCAGTTAATAATATAAGTAGAAATACGTCATAAATAATTCCCTTAATATTATTACACAACGTAAAATTTTACCATTGTAGGTAGAAAACCTAATGATCAAGTTGCTAGGTATGCGAATGGCGAAGGTGAGATTCCCGCTTATGTACACTGTCCTAATCTTTACATTGAGCGTCATTACAAAATGCTCCACCCTTTTAGCAGATAATGCCAGGTTAAGCATTGCAGTTTGACAGTGAGGACCAAGTTTCCTCTTTCTTGGAAATGTTTTATTACTTGGCTCTTACTACATGTTTCCAAGACAGCACCAATGCACATAAATCATGCAGGAATAAAATGTCTTTGATAGTAGGTATTTTTGAAGGCTTATGTCCATTTTGGAAGCCAAATAATGAATAAGTGTTCCACCTCATCTTTCATCACTTTCGGACAAACACAGTTCAGAAATCCAGCGGAAATATAGAAATCCAGCTGAAATATTTCGCAAAATCGTTTTTTATAGCTAAGTAGACCTACCCGAACTGAAAATAAAGCCATTTCCAAGACGGTGGAAATTCGGTCTATTAAAAATGTTGTGCATTCCTTATCTCATGACTACTGTGTTATTTACGTTAATATACCAGTATCATAAATAGAGGATCTCAAATAGGTAATGATTCAATATTGAATTTATGAAACGAGTTGTATAATTTCCCGATTTTGCTAGCCTCGGTAACAAAAGCTGAAAATTATTCAACGAGTTTCATAATTCTGTTAAAACCAACCAAACAACCAACCAACCAACCCAGCAAACTTGATTAATTTTATACCTACGGGTGATATTCATCAAGTTCGCCAGTTTAATCTTGCTAACACCGTATATGCTCACTTGTTAGTCAAGCCCACTGCAAACTGCACAGACCCATAATGCGTAATCCGTAGAACAAACAACATTTACCCTGGTATGCAGGCACATTATGCTATGGCAGATCACGATCTTTGTTGTTCACAGTTTGACTCGACTTATAAGCGAGTACAGACAGTATGATCGCATTACATGATTGGCACTATCTTCCTTCTACTTAACAATACTGATAACTCCAACATGTCGATTAACCATCTGCATCATCTTTCTACCCACAGCCAATAGGAGGGCTTGCTCCGAGACACTGGACCAATAATTGTAAGTAATTGTAAGTAGTCACCGTAATGTATTATAAATCAGTGGCAACATCATTTGTCGAAAGGTTAAATCTGTATCTTTCGAACAGTTATGTTTCAGTTTAATGAGATTTGCCTATCCTGGATGTATCTAGCCTCCATCTTGTGAGAACAA
Source organism: Megalonaias nervosa (assembly GCA_016617855.1). Classification (NCBI taxonomy): domain Eukaryota; kingdom Metazoa; phylum Mollusca; class Bivalvia; order Unionida; family Unionidae; genus Megalonaias; species Megalonaias nervosa. Next base: position 23,245 of record JAECUM010051403.1, on the reverse strand, counting down.
CCATCAAGTGTTGTTATTGACCGGAGTCGCTGAAAGTGTCCTATTTTTAGCGAAAGGAAGGCTTGACTGAAACCCTTAACACCCCTCCACCCCAATCCCCCCAAATCGATTTATCAAAATATAGTACTAAAGATGGTCCATTTAATTAGAGGGAGGCACCTTTGAAAAGCCTATTTACGACCTACGGAAACAAATAGGTTTCTAGCTACATGTTTCATAATACAAACCAGTCTTTATATATAGTAACGATAAAATCACCATGGTGATGTCTTTTAGGTATCATTTGCTTGATTATCGATACTTCAATGTGTCATTAAATGTCACGGATAGCACGGTATTTGCAATCGGTCTCAAAGGAGATGGACTACTTACACCAGCTGTTCGGAGGCTTGATAGCTATTAAACATAAATCGATGGAACTGGAGTTAGTAAATTGTCTTTTTTCTCATTAAAATTATTTAAATTCATAAAATGTTGGAAGAATCAGTTTAATGAAGTACTGCTGTATCAGCTACGGACTGGAAAACAGCCATATCCTGATTTACGTGTCAAAGGGTACATCTGTGTCTGATTTCATCTTGCTAAAATTCCGATTAGCATAAAATTTTCATCACATACATGTCTTGAGTTATCGTCCCTAAAGGAGGTGATATGGTTATCTGTACAGTAGAAAAATACACATAATATATACCCACTTGTAAGTTGAATCAAACCCAATGCAACATAGACCCTGATCTGCCGTCGCATAATGCGCCGGCAGCTATGAGTTTTGTAGTTTGCAGTTCGACCCAAGTTATAAGCAAGTATATATGGTATATATAGAGAAAACGTATGGCGTTAAATGGCTTATCTGTACTCACTATAGTGCTATGTATATCTGTATTATGTGTATTATTTTCATAATAACAGTTTTTATAAGGGTTATTTAATTAATGACATATTTAATTGCTAATATCCCGTGATCGTAGTTTGTAATTATATGCGTAAATTGACTCATTCATAGGTTCCAAGGTTGAGTCGAACTCAAAGCACAAGTAAACAACACTTGATCCTACAAGGATATGAGTTCTAATGTGAGAGGCCAAACTGACAAAGTTCCTTATTGGTCTGTGTTAGAACAGCTGATCCTTTTACTGATAGAGTATTTCGAGAGACATCGATGATTCATTCAAGACTTTGTATTACATTCTGACTATTGCGTGTTAGCATTGTATAAAAGATAATTATTGCGTGGATTTAGGTAGTATTACCAGCCTTGGACGTTTTTCAGTTAAATTGAGAGGAATGATTCATTTATTTATTGTAATCATTCTTTGGAAATACAGTGCTCGAAATACTTCAGATTAATTGGAGTAATAGCTGTACAAAATTACTGTGAATTCATTTAAAGACCTTGGATTTACAGCTATATTGGAACTACCGCGAATTCATTTAAAGACATTTTTGGATTATATCATAGTGATTTCTTCTGTACAATTGACACATCAGTGCATTACTATCATTCGGAATGCATTTGGAACTCATTCGGAATACTCGAAGCAATTGGATTTGATAGAACATTTAGGATTTTAGGATTTCAAACACTATATTGTAAGTCATTTTTAATTCTTTCAGTTTGTATTTGAGGGAAATTAATATTTTCAATTATACAAAACTTGTCACTTTTGCTCTTTCTTGATACTTATTTTGAAAACATAGAGTCGTAACAATAGAATGTATTACAGAGAAAACGAAGGGCGCTACAAGGCTAAATTGTACTGATTACAGAAGTGCAGAGCAAATAATCATCTCACACTTAATAGACCAAACTATATATGTGAGACGCGATGGCCCCGTGGTTAGCGTGCCGAATTCGCGACAGAAAAGTGCGTGGGTACGAATCGTACTATCAAATCCGCTTGGGCTATTGTGTTCGGTTCCTGGGCAAGGCACATTACCCTAGTTGCTTCAGCAATAACTAGCGTGTTGCCTTGCTGTAAAACACAAAACCAAATCAATCCGCACTATGCATCGGCTGCCTCGGTGCTATCATGGGAAAGGAACTTAGCTCCCATTTCCTCGGCATAATAGGGCCAATTATGCGTCAGAATTGCCGCTAAAACCAGCAACAACAAAGAAACCACACTATGCAGTATTACTGTAATTAGTTAACAAGACTTTTGATGTAAATTTCAGTTTTCACCCACACGGATCGGTTTTTATTCGCATGATTTCTAATGAACGTGTGTGTGTGTGTGTGTGTGTGTGTGTGTGTGAACGTGTGTGTGTGTGTGTGTGTGTGTGTGTGTGTGTGTGTGTGTGTGTGTGTGTGTGTGTGTGTGTGTGTGTGTGTGTGTGTGTGTGTGTTGG
>JAECUM010051403.1:0-20876 GCA_016617855.1 Megalonaias nervosa | reverse complement strand
TGTGGCAGTTTATAGTGATGTCTAGCACTGGGGCATCATGCTGCCGACATGTAGCATGATGTCCCACCCAGTCACATTATCCTGACACCAGGCCGACCAGTCCCAACACTAACCTCTTAATGCTGAGCGCCAAGCGAGGCAGCTGTTAGTACCATTTTTGTGAGTCTTTGGTATGACTCGGCCGGGGATCGAACCCACGACCTTCCGCATCCGAGGCGGACGCTCTAACCACTAGGACACCGGAGCGGTCTCTAATGAACATTTTTATATTTGTAAATTTTATAAAATGTTCTAATGAACATTTTATATTTCGCTCATTTGTGCGGATTTATTTGGGGTATAAACAACAAATGTATGTCGTTTGTTTGAGTATATTTAAACATTAGTAACATAGTAAAATATAAATTGAGTCCCATACTACACATACTCTTAGATACTTTTATACACTATCGATGTTAATAGCTACGTTAAAAATCCAAAAATATCACACACACACACACACACACACACACACACACACACACTATCAATACAGCTTTCGATCTTTCTATACAATATCGATGCAGCTTTTCGATCTATTTTTACACCATCGATAAAGCTTTTAAGAAATTAAATTTAAGCTTCTCTTTTCTGTTTGTCACTCTTCCCACGGAGTCACCGAAGACCGATATAATCCAAACTTAATCATAATTACAAATAGTCCAACATATATTTTCCTATGTTGACCAATCCTGGACCAAATATATTTCTTATCGATCAGCTTGCATCCCCACGCAAGGATTTTGACGTTTACGCACAGAACGCTTTGTTGTCTCGATTAAGCCTGTAATGGTATCAAAACAACGCTAACTAAATCCTACTCACGTCTTCATAAGATGATTAAGGTTTTTACTTATCAAGAAGTCCTTTATCCACCATTGGCTTTGGGGGACCCAGGGCACTTAAAATGGGAGAGGGGCCATATAGATCTACAGATACACCATAAAAGCATTCCTTAAACTGTCCTTTATATGTGTATAATTATTATAGCTATATTAGGCTAAGTATTAGACCTATATATGTTTTTGTTTTAAACACATGTAATTTTATCCATGGCAACAAAGGAGACACTCATGACTAGGTGGATACATTCCCCCTTAATCCGGCCCTGCACCCTAGTCGTATTTGTAATAAGATCTTGGCCATGTGTGAATAGTTTTGGAGGGCAAACAACATTTTCAAGTTTCTTAACTGAAGAGCGTCTAGATAATTGACCAATTAATCTAGACAAAAGTCGACTTGAGCATCTAATTCTTTCTTTCATATCCATAAACATGTTGAAATTATAAATACAAGTATGTGAAAAGACAAGACAAAATGAAACAAAAAAGTGTTCAAATATAATAAAATAATAACTGGAACAATGTTGTAATTTATAAGATAGTACAGAAATTGAAATTTCAACCATTCATTCACAGTTTGAAAATATGTTAATGATATACAAACTAAAGACACACTATCTTTCTCTAAAATATTGCAATGACCGACTATTCAGTACTCACGGCACTAATAATATGGAAAAATGGAAACCAGTCTACAAATTTGTGACTGTAAAATAGAATATATGCGGGTTTGGCTGGCCAGAATTGGTTGATAATGAGAGTCAAAGTTTAGTTAAAAGAATCTTTTGAGAGCTAATCGTAGTTGTAACTAAAAATAAGAAAGGAGACAACGTGATATTGATGGAATTTAAGATCCTTTACAGACTTGAGTTTGGAAAAACTCGTTGCTGAAATTAGCACCTGACTCTTTGGTGAGCATTCGGAAATTTAAGTTATTGAAGTTTAAATATAATGGTGTTTGCATAGGTTTAGTACGGTTAGTCCTTCAAGTAAACCAGTTAAGGGAGCTTCCTTTAGAGCCATCCCATACCTATTATCTACGCAGTAGTTATACATAGAAGAAAGCGTAAATGAAAAAACTGCAAGCAAATGCGTGGTGTGTACATTCAATAAAATCTATAATTATCTTCTTAAACATGGAAAAGATTTCCAATAAGTCACCTCAGGTCACTAAAAAGCTGCGGAAGCATTTTGTTTTTGTGAAGTTGTTGAAAGCTGCTTCAACCCCCAAACAAGAACATACGATGAGATACAATGACTTAACACGATGACCTTGGAGTAGAATATAACTGTATTATGTAAGGTTGCTAAGATTCGTGAGTGGGTTTATGCACATCGTGCAAGGGATAGACGGTTCAGCCAGTGCATATTAAGTATTTTTTAAAATCCACTTTGCACTTCCATAAACTTGGATTCTGGAAGATGCACATGCATAAAGACAGTGTAGCTAAATATCTTGCTATGCACATAAAGAGTGTAGCTAAATATCTTGCCATACACATAAAGAGTGTAGCTAAATATCTTGCCATACACATAAAGAGTGTAGCTAAATATCTTGCCATACACATAGACACAGCGTAGCTAAATATCTTGCCATACACATAAAGAGTGTAGCTAAATATCTTGCCATACACATAGACACAGCGTAGCTAAATATCTTGCCATACACATAAAGAGTGTAGCTAAATATCTTGCCATACACATAGACACAGCGTAGCTAAATATCTTGCCATACACATAAAGAGTGTAGCTAAATATCTTGCCATACACATAGACACAGCGTAGCTAAATATCTTGCCATACATATAAAGAGTGTAGCTAAATATCTTGCCATACACATAAAGAGTGTAGCTAAATATCTTGCCATACACATAAAGAGTGTAGCTAAATATCTTGCCATACACATAAAGAGTGTAGCTAAATATCTTGCCATACACATAGATACAGCGTAGCTAAATATCATTGCCATACACATGCATAAAGACAGTGTATTTAAATATATTACCATACACATAAACGCAGTGTAGCTAAATATCTTGCCATACACATGCTAAATATCTTGTCAAGCTTGTTACTTCGTTGACATAACAATCACACCACCTTATGAAATGTAATAACGTAGCCATAATCCAATGCATTGATAGATGATGTGATTAAATTGTAGCATTTTTTTCGATAACTTCTTTTTCACTTTTTCATTGTATTTGGAATCACATTTGGTCTTATATTTGCGAAAACCCGATACAGCTTTAACTTTTTTTGAAATAAATGTCTGTGGAGTAAACTTCGCTGTAGAATTGCACCAAGATGGTTGGACATGCACATATAAAATATCATATGCTTATTTTTTCCGGGGGGGGGGGGCACTGGCGATTGCATGCTAATAGGTATGTCTTGCCTTCGTACGTACGGACCCAAATTGCGCTTACGTTTATCTAACGGCATGCTTCTATGTCAGGATTTACGGTTATAGTGCAGTTCTTTTGGGGTTATTTTAAACTGACAGTCTTTCCCGACCAACTGTTCTAATTTATGTTCGCAATGAGTCATTTTGCCCAAATGCCAATATTGTCAACCTGGCGAACAGTGCACAACCGAGAGCATGTCGCCACAACAGCTACATATACCCAAACTACACACTGAATGATCTGATTGATGCGGCGACATACCTGACGGCATTGCACAGTTACCGGGAGTTTCCTGAAGGAACTGGGCAAGACCCACGTACGGCGAAAAAAGTTAAAGAGGCAGAAGACCGCCGAGGAACTTTTAATTAACTGCCAAACAGCCCTTTTTAGGGGTACCAAATTTGCCTCTTATTTAAGGGACTCCATTTTGGCTAGGATTCCAAATTATTGCAATCCATGATTCTTACTTGATCCTTTTCGATCCACCGTTCTAAATTCAAACCTAATGCCTAATATTGACTCAACTAAATTATGTCGCTAAGACATTCTAGTTATTAAAAATTGTTAGGGATTTATGTGAATGTACACTTTGTACTAGAAAAATTTGATTGTTAGATGATAGGAAAATTTGAAACTTATTTTATTTGGCTAATTGCACATGGGGCTTACACACTATTGGTTTAAGGAATTGTCCATTAGTATAACTGGACCAGATTTGAAATAAGTATGGGCCGGCGTTTCGAAGCGTACACGACGTCCATGGAATCGCTTTGCGCCGGATGCTGATACACCCTTTCCTCCTTTGCATTACTCAGCCTCCTGTACATGGACGGAGTGTGGAACGATTTCCACCCGTCCAAACACCAGGTGCCCGAATGAGACGTCATAGTCGCCAACCAATGGCGACGGACGTCTCTTATTGCTTGGTTGACACCTGGTGGTAATTGACTGTAACTTTAAATAGCTTGAGTGTGTGTTAGGTCTATTCCCTCTCAAGCAATGGCCCCTAGCTGGCGTTATTAGGCTGCACCAATACTCAGTCGATTCGCCAGCTAGTTTAAAAGAAACATCATGGGCCAATTTAGCAATCCTCTTTGAGGATATTCAAGCCTGTGAGATGAGGCACTTTTTCCTTCCCCCTTGTAATTTAACAGTATGCCATGCATACATAAACCAGAGGCACATGCACAGTAAGTGCTCACGCCTCTATAATTTAAATGAACAGAACAGAACATCGAGCCATTTACTTGCACAATGGTAAGCAATGCAGTTCTAATTAAAGTGTGAGCAAAACAGTGTTGTTGTATGAATGTACGCATGTATGTATGTATATCGTTAATAGTTCTGTAAAAGCTTAGGACTTGCCAGTTTTGCCATAAATGTGAAAAAAAATTTAAAATACAGATTTAATTAATCTGCAAAACTAAAACATACACTAACACTTTTTTCAACATTTTATTTAGTTAGATAAAAGGGTTTATGTATGTTATGGTTTTGCAGTTTATTAATATTTATATAAAAACTACTTACTTTTCTAGCAAAATTGATTTTTATTTATATCATTATTGGTGAACAACTAAAGAACGATAGTTGCAGTGTTGTAGCTCAAATCAGATGATGATGATGATGGTGATGATGATAACGATAGTAACGACGAAGACAATCATGAAAAGACTGATTACCACGATTTCTGCTGTATAAAGGAAGAAACTAGCCACAGTCACGCGCACATACACACACGAGCACGCACACATACACACTTGCACAAATATACACGCGCGCACGCACACACACGCGTACGCATACACGCACGCACACACGTTGGTGCATAATTCTACAGATTTTCGTCTCAACTTATCCTTCTTGCTCCTCTTGTATAAAAAAAAATCTTCCAGATTGAAAAACGTGAGTGAAATAACCTTAGGGTGACCACACTTCTCAATGTTACCACAAACAACGTTTATCTTTCTTAATATGTTTATAGTGTATTAGTTCAGTGATATTTGTGAACGTTTTGTTTAGTACTCGTTGTCATCATGCAACCTGTATCATGCCTCCTTTGCGAATATCCTGGACAACTTGTTCATGTCATATATATATATATATAGCATATATATATATATATATATATATATATATATATATATATATATATATATATATATATATATATATATATATATATATATATATATATATATTAACTTCTGTATTTTAATGACAGTGGTGAAGTAGGAAATAACTGGAAGAAATTCACTTTGAAATATGTATAGGAGTTAATACTGTTGATTTAATGTATTGTTTTAATCTTGAAAGAATTGTTTAAAAATCCTTTTGATTTATGGATACATTAATAGATATACAACTTTCTTCACCACCATTGACTGTGGCAGAAGAACCGACATTCTTAAAAATCACCTATATGGTGGATAGATAGGAATAAGTTACATATATCTTTGTAATTACTGGTATGACAAACACCTCGTCTACCTCGCAAGTGCGATGTGTAGGACAATGCAACACTGTGGAAGTCATTTCTTCAGTATGAAAATAACCATAAATATGCCATTAGCAATATCTCTGGAAGCCTACAGTAAAGGTCAGAACCGTCAATGAATCAGTAACAACGCGGTAACTGGTTGAACATGTGTGTGGTACAGCGTGCTGTAGGAAATATGAAATAGGAATATTTAATTTTTTTATTATGTTTGAGGAGGATGTTCAAAACTTTTCATAATAGGCTTAAAAAGCTCAGGGTGTGAACCACATCCGGGTGCTCGGTTCATACACATAGGCTCATGTTAGTACCCCGTCCTCGAAGTAGGGGAACTAATATTAGTATTACTGTGGTATGTTCTTAGTCCAGACACTTTAACTTCCACGGCATCAAATCACCTGCTTGTTTTGTTGTTCTGTAAAACACGTTAACCTGACCAATTAGGACCATTCAGCTTTTTGAATTCACTACGACACCATATAAGACATTTCCAATAAAACTGGAAAAATCGTTAAAACTTCTTCCTGTACCTCAGTGTACAGATTTTGCTCAAATACATAGCATGACAAAGAGAAACCATATGTTGTACAGTACTTAAATAAAGTTGTAGCCTCTTTAAATGGTCCACTGTCAAAACTGCATACAAACTTTGCGCAGAAGTGCCTTTTTGCAAGTTACTTTGAAACATTCCGCATCCATTATTTTAAGATACTGTCGCTAGCGACTGCCACAACAAAGCAACATAAATATCTTCCAATGCACGAACTATTTTATGAAAGAACTTAGCATCATTCTTGACTTTGTGGCACACTAAAACAACAGACAAACAAAAATATTTAGGTACTATATCCAGTAAAACAACAAACAGACAACAAATCCCCTAGGTACTGTATTCAGTCAGCCATGTCATCATAAAACCGCAATGCATTTGTTGCGTGATACCAATAGCGCATATATTTGACTACAGCTGGACTTCGCGAAATTTACCCTTCTATTTGAGATACCAAACCGAGCATTGATATCTCACGATAAAGAAATTTCCTTGGGGACTGAAATTCAATTACCGTATATATTAACTTAAAAGACGAGATTAAAAACTGCACAGATCCAGATCTGCCGTCGCATAATGTGCCGGCAGATCTGGGTCTGTGCAGTTTGTTAGGAGTAGTCAGTAGAACAAACAACATAGACCCTGATCTGCAGGCGCATTATGCTACTGCAGATTAGGATCTTTGTTGTTCGCAATTTGCCTCATCTTATAAGCGAATATATACGGTACGCTCAAAATTGAAACAAAAATAGCCAATCTTAATTATTCCAGATCTACTCAACATCAACATAATATCTGTGCTTCAAAAGAGATACTTGACTTAATTCTCCTCTCCTCTTCGGATATTCGATTTAAAAAGGAAAAACATCTTTTCATTGCAATCAAGCAATGAATTAAATTTAATGGAACGATCAGATTATTTTGAAAGCTTGTATTTAATGGTTTCCTCTCAAACAAACGCCACACACAAGAAAATCACGGCAGCTCCGTTGATTTCATATTTCCTACATATTTTCGTAGCTAACACTAGAGTAGCCGTTCTGAGCTGACCCGATGGCTGGTTTCGAACCTCCGCCCTTTAGGTCGTGAGTCCGGTGCGTGAAGAAGTGATCCACGAACGTTATATGCCTGATGACACACGATTACAGGTACTTCCAAAGTTCCCAGTATGGATTTAACTGTATTAAGAATCAATATACAAAGGACGCTTTGAAATTTCTAATGCAAACTCAGATTGGCTTCATATAATTTCATGCGTATGTATGAGTGCACATAAACCTTTTTAGCGCTCACAGCAAAACCACATGTAACAATTTATTTCTGCACCGGTCTCCGATTAACACCTTCTTAGCCAAATGGACATAGAACCCAATTAATTTTACTATATATTCTCTACATTTGTTTCTCAGTACTGAACTTTCCACTGTGTGACAATCAATAAAAATCATATGTTAATCTAAAATACCTTCAAAGAAGACTTCACGGTGAAGTTCTTGTCAAAGGTTCACCGGCATTTTTTGGAAAGGCTGGACTGTAAACAAACCAGCGTGCAATGGAACACAGATTTCACTTCTGGATCATCACCAAGATCTTATTACTCACTGTACACTGTCGCCGAAACACACACAGACAACCACACCATAAGCTCATATTCTAAAGAATAAACAATTGCCTTTAAATCCATACCAAGAATACCTAAATCTAACTCTTGTATCACCATCAAACGGAGACAGGAAAAAATGCTCTAAAAATTGACTGGGACTACATTCGTGGGTACTGAACCGGAACTATTAATTGTGACCTGATTCCAAATGAAGCTGCTGTAATAAACAAAAAGTCCGCCCCTTCACATACACAAGACAATAATTTAGTTCCACACCAGTATGTCAGTGAACCAATTCAGCTAGTCAAGTACCTTTTCTTATATGGATTTCGGTTATAATTTTCAGCAAAATGGATGCAATACCTTATAAAATAAATATAATCCACGCCTTAACACAGATAAATTATTTGAGACTAATCTCTCAAGATGAAGATTTTCCTCCAAACACTCACAAACAAAACCGCTCTTGTAATGTAAAATAACTTAGAAGGCTTTAACATTATGCACTTTATTAAATCGTCGATAAGGACGTACTTCTTGTAAACTACTGTCTAGTTTGTTTGTTTGTTTTTTTTTTCTTTCATTTCCATTGAGTACTATATTCATGAGTAATAGTCTTAAAACTTGTGGTGGGTAAATTTCTGACTTGATGGTAGATTTGAAAAGTGTTTGAGAGTTATCATAAAATGGTTGTCGAAGGCAATTGTAGAAGCATGAAAGGCAGCGAATCATTTTCTGATTCTACAAATGGTAAACTTTTCCAGTCTTGATTGTAGATAGGTTGCATAATTTTCTTTTCTGATTTCCGATCTTAACTGTTGATAGGTTGGATAGTTTCCTGATGTATAAGTACCTCTCTCATCACGTACATAATTTTGCAGGTAATGTTCTCTCTAACTGTTTCCACTTCTTTCCTAACATTACAAAATTCATTGGTATAGCTTTTTATAACATATTGGTTAATATCCATGCTAATGTGATCCCGGGTTTCTTATTTGCATCAATGTTGTGTTGGAGGCGATTTCGAACTCGATTTCGTGACACACGAAAGCTGACTGGCATTCAGACAATGCGCCTCAAGTTGGGAGATGAGAAATACCACCAAGAACGACAAAATAAAAACCATGAGCCTGGCGTCATCTTCATCTATCACTAATTTAGATCCAGATGTACTAGTCGCAGCGCATACATTTAAAATTTGTTAATATTTTCCTCTACGGTATGGATTTACTTATATCTAACTCCTTCATTTTTACGAAATTTACACATTATCTCTACCTTATGCGGATATTCAGTGAGTATCGCATTAAACAGCTAAAATGATATAAACATTTAAAACAATAAACAAAACAACAACAACATAAACAACAAACAAAAACAACACGAAGGCCAGACTTTCATGTCGACCCAACAAGTGAAGCATTGCTGTAAAATATGTGACCTTGACTTTAGGATCAAAAGGCTGAATCAGCGTGTCGCTGAATTAATTTGTCTTAGTTTCGTAATGCTTTATCATAAGGAGGATCAAAATTTATCAAGGGGTTTAGGAAATATTAGGAAATGAAAAATCGTTAATCAAAACCTTAACGGAAATTAACTGTCTGTGACCTTGATCCCACATTCCAGGTTCGAATGGATAGTGTCACACAATGAATTGTCATAGCCTCATAATGAATTATTCCAAGTATCAACAAAATTTATTAGGGGTTTAAGTAAATTACAAATCTTTAATAAAAACCTTAATGCAAATTATTTATTACTGTGACCTTAACCAAACGATTAAAGGAGCTAAGGAGCTTGTAATAGAATTAACTCATTTCTGAGTTATTCATCTCCTTACTGTGTTGAAATAGAGCTTGTCAAGAATAATGATCCAATAAAGATGCAAAACTGGTCAAAGAAATGGCTCTTAAAGTTTAATCCAGATTAAAAAAAACAGTGGCTGTGTTTTTCACGAACAAAACGTAACAAATACTTCTGAATTTGTTTTTGATAATCTCGTTCTTAATATATGCATTCTCATCGCGATATAGGATTATTACTCTCATCAAAAACCAAATGGACTTGTCACATTTATAGCATTTTAAAAACAGCGTCATCTCCACTAGCCAATCTTCGAAAACTAAAATACAAACTTAGAAGACAAATTATGTTACTTATAGCAGGCCTATCTTGGAATATGCCAGTGTAGTCTGGGACGGGTGCCCGTTGATCGATTCAGAAACATTTGAAAAAATTAAACTTGAAGCGACAAGAATAGTTACAGAACTTCCAAAATATTCTAGCAGGCAATCTTTCTATTTTTAAAACAGGGTGGGAAAGTCTGCAATTTAGAAGAAAAAGACAAAAATTATTAACACTCTACAACATTAAAACGAGCCAAACACCAGACTATCTCATTTAATGACTCCCTCCTCCTGTGCCCAAACAAACAAATGATAACCTTCCACGTTCAAAATAATGTAGTCATCTGCGATTTCAGGGTAAATTCTAGCAAATCGTCTTTTATACCCTCAACAGTATCTTTGTGGAACAATCTAGAACAGAATACTCATTGTAGCATGTCTTAGAGTGCTTTGAAAAAAAAAAAAATGTTTATACCCAAATATCGTATCTAGCAAAATACCAAGTTTGATTAAACGAAACTTGGATAGTATCCATACTAGATTACGACATAATGTAAATTCATTAAAAGCTGATCTTTACCGTGTTCAACTTACTGATACACCTTGTTATTCCTGCGGTGGGATCGAAACCAACATGCATTTCTTCAATTTCTTTCTCAAGTACAGTAAACAACATACTGAGTTGATGAGAAAATTACTTTCAATGCCATATGCAACTATTAGGTTAGATTTACTTCTTTAGAGGAAAGGGCGATAAAAAGGAAACATATAGAATTTTGCATCATGTTTGCAAGTATATAACAGTTACAGGACGAATTTAACTTATTCAAATTATGATTACTCTCATTGTGCCAGCCCCCCCGTCTGTCTGTCTGTCTGTTTCTCTCTCTCTCTCTCTCTCTCTCTCTCTCTCTCTCTCTCTCCTCAGTCATTTTTTCGTTATTATTAAGTTCTCATGATGAATATGCTGTAACACTTGTATTATATAGGGAAAGGGCTAATTTAAATTGTTAAAACTTTTGCCCAATCCCATTGTATCCTATTGTGATAATAAAATATGTTTAAACAATTTAAATAATGGCATGAACTACTGTAGCTCCATAATGAATCACCAAAAGGGTGAATAAAACCCATGACAGAGTTTAGGAAATATAAGTAACTTTAAAAAAAACTAAACTACAACCAGAATTTTATCGCAGATTTGTTGTGACTGTGACCTTGTCCAAATGGTTAAAGAGACAAGCGAGCATGCCGCAGAATGAATTGAATTAGCATCATAATGATTCGTGTCAAGTATTATGAGAATATATAAAAGGGTTTATGAAATATATGTAAATGAAAAACTTAAACCTGACGCCGGGGGCGGATATGAGTCAGCTATGGGTAGCTGTCCCACTAAACGTGGGCTTGACAAAATTAAATGTTTTGTTATAATCGGTCAAAACAAGGAAGATCAGTCAGCTGTGTGGTGTTGTCGTACAGACTGTTTGCGCTTAACGAGGCAATGATGGAAAAATGCAGTGAAAGGAGTTACTTTCATTTTAGTATTGGACAAGACGCAACCTCTTATATAGCTGCGAGAATATGGTTGTAAAGTATTTTGCATAATTTTCTCACGTCTCTCAAGATAGTGAAAGAAATAGAGACATAATTAGCACAATTAGCGACGTAGGTCATGAACATATCGACAGCTTATCTTAATACTGGATCAAGACAACATGTGCAGTATTGGTTCTAATCAAAGTGATTTGTATTGCTCGCAGGTTCATGTAGCAGTATAATGTAAAATTCAGCCTCAGAGTTCTTGAAGCACCCCCGATGGTTACCTCATCCTTACATATTTAAATCATTAAGGGTCCGTTTGTGCTGTGAATAATAGCTATCTCCCAGAAGATGAAACAACCGGATTTCCTTCAGTTTTCTTCTCTGAATGTTGTTAAGCATGTGCAGCATCACTGCATCTGGTGAGCTGAGGTGATTAGCCAACTGAAACACTGTAGGTAGATGCAAGTAGCCAACTGAAGCACTGTAGGTAGATGCATGTAGCCAACTGAAGCACTGTAGGTAGATGCATGTAGCCAACTGAAGCACTGTAGGTAGATGCAAGTAGCCAACTGAAGCACTGTAGGTAGATGCAAGTTCTTCTTATTCATTGGTAGAACATAAATTTAAAAAAATAGAGACCGAGACTTATTTATTTCTCTTTAAATACGTTCAGAATTAATATTGAATTACGCTCCCTTGTACGGCCATTGTACACTGTTTTAAAGATTGTACAATTTAAAATATCAGATTTTAAAATTAGGAATAATAATAAAATATTTTGCTAAATTAATAGTTCAAAGAATCAACATATGGGGGGTAGTACATTTTTTAATTGCACACTACTTAGATATTGATGTGGCTTTTTGTTTGGTTGGTTTGGTTTGGGTTTTTTTTATTGTATTACCAACAATTAAAAAGAATGATAAAACTTCGGTTCCATTGCTATCGTTTGGCTGTTTTCATTATATGTATACAGCAGCAGGGAAATGTGGTGGTTTTGTTTATAATCACATATACAATTTGGCTGAACCCGCTGTTAAAGATTTTCCTAAAGTATTTCGTGGTAGTTCTTCTCAACAATTACCCATACGACTCAGTTGTTGTTTTTCTGTTGTTTTTTTTTGGGGGGGGGGGAGTCCCGACAAAGTTTAATTGTCATATTTACATGGTAAAAGATACAGAAATGTGTCCACAATAATATTTACATCATATCCGTATTGTTGAGAAGTATAAATCTCGGAAAAATTACTTAAAGCTGTTTCAGCCCAACCAAATCAGTTATTGAGAACGTGTTTCTGACCCACACCAATAACAGTATAAGTGATAAAATAAAATAAATGTATCAATCAAGTTCATATATAATCTTACAATTTCAACCTGTTAGATATTATCCAAACGGTGAATCCAATATGTTTCTTTAACAGACGTTCCATTTCCGAATTAACAATACAGTGTATTTCCTTATTTAAAGTGTGTGGAGACAGGATATTAAAAAGATTGATTGATAAAGTTATTTATATAAAATCTATGCATTTAGACACTTGCTGACATGTTTGTCCAACCTATTTCTTATTACAATTTATCAAACAAATAGCATTTGATATTGCACAGTTAGTATCATAACACATCATAAATGATTGGTTTTTTTTGGGGGGGGGGTTTGATTACTGCAACTTAAATAAGTATTTTTATTAATAAAAGAACAGTGTAAACATCTGGGTCTATTACATTTAGTTGATGAACCATGACTTTTAAACATTTAACAACTTTATGGCAACATATGTAATAATTACTCATCCCGTCTTTAATTACATTATTCCTTTTACTTCTGTTTCTATCGTACTCTTATTTATTCGATTATAAAACTTTCTTGTACGTGTTACCAACTATAAGACTTATCTGTCCTATACCAAAAAGCGCCATCATTTCATATATAAAATAAGGCATTAAAAGATGCCATTAAAAAAATATGCAGGGAAAGATTATATGCAACAAACTAAATTCTTTCCTTATCACACATTTTGTGCATATTAACATCAATTACAGTTTTGTTACGTGCCACTGCCTCTCTTGGTACTTTTCTAAAGCACTAATCTCATTCTTGTATACGTTTGTGCGTTTATAACACGATACAGTCAGTTGTCCTTTCAGATTGTATTCTTGTCACGTATGATGATCTAAAGTAAAGTACATTAGACAATCATACGTGAAAATTATACTGTCTGAAAGGACAGCTGCCGATTCACTGTGTTACATCAACATATACGTTAGCCCAGTCACGGTAGTCCAGGATTAAACAATGTGGTATTAAAGTACATAAGCACGTTTCCATTTTGTTCTCATTATATATATATATATATATATATATATATATATATATATATATATATATATATATATATATATATATATATATATATATATATATATATATATACATATATATATAACACGGATCTCTTACATCCCCGAAAAGTTAATTGTTTGACGATTATTTCTTTAACCGGTATGTGCTGTGCCAAGATAAATGTGCCATGGATAATTTCTTGGTCGAATCATTCAGCGCAAAACAAATCATAATTTCCATGTAACCCCAAACAAATAAACAACTCTATATAACAAGAGGTCAAAGCCGACCTGATATCGTTCACCTGGCATTTATTGGTCTAACAGGAACATGTAGTTGCAACAAGACAGAGTAATGGCCTTGAAAGACACACCATCTTGATAATTTCCAGCTTTTTGGTTAAAACTGGTGGTATCTGATATAATTAAATGTAATTTTACTTTAAATTACTTCATCTCAGCCAGATATTGTATTGGCAAAATTTCAAATAAACGTGAAAGGTGTTGACCGCAGGACTCTTCCTATCAAATTTAGCCTGATATGGTCAGACATTTTTGGAAAGAAACTCTCCCTCTGTTTATTACATATTCAGACTTGTCAATAGAGGCCACTCGTGCGACAAAACCAACCTAACCTATGTACACAAGCGACCTCTGTATGTAGGTTCAGTTTTCAAACATACATACCCAAGTGAAAAACATATTATTTTATATGATATCTAAGGAAAGATATATATGTTACAGAATACGCTCGATACAGATCATGCAAAGCCTGGAAAAACTGGTGAAAGTAGAGAAATTTTGTAAACAAATTAAAGAACAGTCTATTAGGGAATACTTTTCAGAAAGCTGAGTAGGAGACACTCAGTTCAAAAGAATCTGGTCAACTATTCAACCATATTTTTTAAAATAAATATTAGGATGGTCAAAATAAGATCAGTCTTGTTCTACAATATCAGGACTTATCAGCTGCTCAGCTCGCTGAGATCAAAGAGGCTGCTTAGGAGAGAGACCTGTGATGGATGTGGTATGAAGAGAAGCTAAATACGACTATTGTTACTAACACATGAACTGAAACTGCCAGCTTATTCAGACAAGTTTGGTAAATATTAAATGACACATGGTTCTAACGAAATGGGACGAATTTGCATCTCTCCTCATAGATTAACGTAGTTTTCAATAAAATATTTTAAAAATCAGATTTCAGACCATACCTGTCACATTGTCACAAAGGCGACTCTTATTTCTGCTACTACTATGCAGCAACTTTTTCAAGCCCCCAGCTGAATATGACGTAGACCCTCTAATAGATCACTTGGGGGGCAGGGGCCAGTTTTTATGTACAAATTTAATGCCGCAATCAGCGACCTAGTATAAAAAATCATAAAAAATCAAATACACAAGTGAGATCAAAAAGGTCCATATTTTTGGATACCTATATTAAAACAAAGCATAAGAATATTATCCACTTGACCAGAGAAGTCAATGGCAGTTCACAGCAGAAGAAGTTTATGCACCCCAACCCCAAATTTATACCTGCAATTTCGTGTCCGAAGGTAATGTTTGGCACCATGAGATGATCACAGTGCAAACACAAGCCCTTTTCCTAGATGACAGTTCTGCAAAACAGTGTGTACTAAACAGGCTGATGCAATTGAAAATAGTTGTCATCCAAGCCGATTTTGAGATATTCTACTTTCCCCAAATCCATGTGTTTACTGCTATGGGAGGCTAGCTCTTCTTCCTAGCCGACTATTGGTATTTCACTATCAATATTCTGCAAAGTAACTAAGGAAGGTGTACATGCCTGACATCAATTTCAAGAACAACACAAGCCCGAAACACCAAGTTCACAAATATATCCACATCTTTAATTAGTAAACAATAATAGCTGAAAAAGTCACACCATAGCCTTAAGTTAAGAAATTTGCCAGGGGCCAATTTACGAGACTGTACCCTGCCACCTTAAGAATTTGGCTGAAAATGGTATATGTCAAAAGTTGCGTACATATCACATTATAGACATTATCTAGTAAAATGATATAAAGGAAAACTTTTTGTGCGCAAAACTGAAAATGGTATTACGCTTTTAAAAAAGTGACTACTTTGCGGCAAAAAGCACTGCATTATTTACATTGTGAGTTATGACTGACTGCATTTCTTGAAAGATTTCAAATTGTTTGCAACCTATAATGCTTTTGGTCTTTACCACCATAGCATCAGGACAGAATTAAAATTCCTTTTACAATGTTTCATGAATGTCAAGAAGAGATTTGGAAGTTATAAATTTTAGGAGTGAATGACAGAAATGCTCTGTTTGTTGTCAGTGACAGAACTGAAAGTTTCTATAAACTCTTCTAGCAAACTTAAAGAAATCACACATTTAAGTAAATAATGTGATTTAGAAGTACTTTTAGACTGATATAAAACAAGCAGTTCCTAACCTTTCATTGTCATCCTGGAGATGCTAACAGCAGCATCAATGTTGTGGGGGGTTGGGGGGTTGGGATGGGTAATCACAAGAACAGTCTAGCTAATCTGGAGAGATCAAAGTTTAATCAATTAACATTAGACCATGCTGGAATATTGATATACTGATGTGTGGGACCCTGTTAAACTTACAAAGTGACATATCAAATAAATTCATTGATACATAGCTACTGAAACTGACCATACATATACAATTGCTCAATACAATTTAACAGAGAATTTCTTCTCAGAGACCAATTCACTTACAACTGACTTTAATGATTTCTGGAGTTTAAAAAATCATAGTAAATAATAAGATAAGGTATAGAACAAATATTTACAGTGGAAAATTCATTTCAAGGTAAAAAGCATTTCACCTGCTTGGCTTTTAATTAGCACGTACCATAAAACAACTCCTGCGGAAGCTAAATCTGTCCGTCAAAGTCACTCTCTTGTGCACTTAGATCAGAATGAGTATCTGGATGAGATTCAAGCTATTGTTTCTTTCAGCATGACTAACCGATTAATCCTAATCTTTTACCATGCAAACTGAGACCTGAAAAAAGAAAAGAAACAAGTGATATTGATGTACTTTTAACATTCAGTGAAAAAATAAGAATCAGAGGAGAAACTGTATGTGTATTGTCAAATGCATGAAACTGCCACTTAATTGTAAGCTTTTCCCCCTTTGTTAACTGAATCTAGAAATTTCAAGATATATACATAACATTGAAACATTTCCTATTATCACCCAAGTGTGAGATATGAATCTCTTATGTCAATTTCACAGTGGGGTCATGAATGTAGAAACTATGTCGGTGTGCTAAAACTTTCATTCTTCTCTCCAAAATATAGCAAGCAATATGCCATATGCATCATTATTTCTAAGACCGCTCCACTGGTGACATTCAACATTCACAACAGTATGTTTATGTATGATTCCTCTGAAGTCTATCTCCTCCTGTGGAGTTAAATTACTTTTAAGAATGCATGTTGACATGTTATGCAATTGTTTCTGTGTGTCTGTATTGAAATGCGAATAATATTCATAAAAATAGGGGTGTAAACCTTGACAAATACAGAAAGAGCAAGACAATACATTATGGTCACCATTTTGTTCCCATATTTAGTAAGTTAAGTCCAAAATATGCTACTTTGTCATGATGTAAACAGTTCTCACATTGGGGTACAAAACAGTTACCTCCCTCTCCACAGAGCATTACATACAACACTAAGTGATATACGGAAAAAGGAAGGAAATATTATGAAGCTAATGCATAAAAATTGTTTAAATATACACAAAGAAACAGAAAAGTATAATAGATGTCGCTGACTGCACCAATAAAAATTATCAGTTTTCCTTACAGGGGTAGGGGCCAGTTTTTATGTACAAATTTAATGCCGCAATCAGCGACCTAGTATAAAAAATCATAAAAAATCAAATACACAAGTGAGGTCAAAAAGGCCCATATTTTGGATACCTATATTAAAACAAAGCATAAGAATATTATCCACTTGACCAGAGAAGTCAATGGCAGTTCACAGCAGAAGAAGTTTATGCACCCCAACCCCAAATTTATACCTGCAATTTTCGTGTCCGAAGGTAATTTTTGGCACCGTGTGATGCTCACACTTCCTAGCCGACTATTGGTATTTCACTATCAACATACTGCAGAGTAACTATGGAAGGTGTACATGCCTGACATCAATTTCAAGAACAACACAAGCCCGAAACACCAAGTTCACAAATATATCCACATCTTTAATTAGTAAACAATAATAGCTGAAAAAGTCACACCATAGCCTTAAGTTGAGAAATTTGCCAGGGGCCAATTTACGAAACTGTACCCTGCCACCTTGATAAAAAAAACCGCCTCGCTTTCGAATGTGACATACTGAGACTTTTGAGCTATACTGGAGTACGGTGAGTACAGGCGAGATAGGAAATGTTTGTACATCGATTCATGCGTTATTCTATTATCTAGCTCTTGATACGTTCAAGTGACAGCTTAATGCAGTGACAAACCATTATTTGATAATAGTCGTACTGTATTGAAGATGAGTATTATTTGTAGGTTTTTCACATAGTCGCTATGGAAGTCACACATTTGCCAGGGGAGCACTCTCAGGCACATTTGTGGCACAGCATATACAAAGGAACAATGCTATTACGTTTCATCAAAATAGGCTGAGCGAAAACAGTTTTTTTTTTTTTCCTTTTTTTTTTTTTGTTTAAATAAAAACAACTGGTTGTTATAGAAAACCACGCAATTGCTAATTGCAGACAAATTCTAATAGAGCATATGCTAATGAACATTCCTACAAAATCTGATCAAAATTGGCTCCACCGTTTGGAGAAGATATCGAAAATAGGAGATTTCACCTGGTTTCTGTGGTGTTAGAGGAACCATGCTGAATATAATTCTGAGAGAACATGGCATGCAAAAAGATTTTACTTAACTTCATCAAAATTGGTTTAGCAGTTCTGAAGAAGAGGTTGACAATAGGTTTTCTCCTAGCTGCCATGATATGCCACACCGTTACTAAGGTGTCACCCGTAAACAAATCTGTTATGAAAATGTCATATAAATTATTTCCACCAAGCTTAAAAAAAATTGTGTTCAGTAATTCTCTAGAAAAATTCGAAAACATATTTTTCCGTATGGTTTCCATTAATGCCACTCCGGTGGCAGGGGAGTGATCATGCACAGGATCACTATTGCCCCATCTGCTCTAGAGAAGATGTTGAAACTATGTTTCAGGCTAAAGTGTTGCTTGCACCCTAGACACAATTTTAATAGGGCTATCATAAGAAGCATTCATTTGAAGTTTGACCAGACTGGTTTAGCCATTTTTGAAAAAGAAGTTGAGGTAAAATGTTTTCTATTAATATTATTAGACTGCATCGCCAAATTCATGCACTTCTTGAAGAAATTCAAGAAAGTTTTAGTTTTCATAGTTAATAGGTTATCAAGCGACTTTTTTAATGTTAATAATCAAGGGGAACAACCAAGTTCACCACACACACACACACACACACACACACACACATATATATATATATATATATATATATATATATATATATATATATATATATATATATATATATATATATATATATATATATGTATATACTTTGTGATATTAAGTATACTTCCAAGAAAAGAAAGATGAGTTTTTCAGCTCTATCAGCTCCTTAAGTAACTGCATACTTTTATTAGGTATGGATACTAGATTTGTCAGGCCATTGGTGAACTTTCCATTCTTGTGAGATATAAGACCTAAGTATTTATATTCATCTAGAACATCAATAACACGACTGGAGTCATAGCCAGGCATATGTAATCTGCAGCCCGCGGGCTGAATCTGGTCCGTGACCTGGTTTTATACGCTTATTTACGTCATAGGTGTGGCTTTAAAATTGCTTGCTTATTGGCCTGCGCTCTGAAGGACGTTGTACATGCCGGGTCTGTTCGCGATTGGGTGGATATGACCAAATGCCGAAAGTGGTCGAGAGTCTCAGTCGGGGGGGGGGGGGGGGGGCGGAGCCTTGAAACCACGATTGCCGACAGTCTGATGTTTCAGTTATCTAGACTCAATGTACGTTTTAGATAAATATATTTAGATGTTATCAGGTGAACTTATTCTGCCATTCGGACATGCCCTTCACGGTTGGATTGCTGTGTGGCCGATTAGAACCGGTTTAGCACAGCAATTGAAAGCCGTTTCATATTACAATTTTCGGAGCCAAAGCTCTTGACTTGTGACTGTACAAATTCCAGTTGTTGGGTAAAAACCAATGTTTATTCAATGCAACGAGACAAGCCCAGTATTTGACTGATCAACATTAATTAGTTTTGTATAAGATGCATCAATTTATCTCAGTGAAATTTAAGTCATACTCAAGTTTGACATATAATATCTTAATTCTTGACTATGTTTCAAAAAATATTTCTGACGAACTTTTCTCTAGTTCTACGACCTAAATTTGTGGGAGATGAGAAAACTGTCTATAACAGCTATATATCACAATAACGATTTTTACCGTATGTAATTCCGTGTATGATTCTACTGCATACAATATTGGTCTAGATCTGCCGTAGCACAACGCGCTGGCAGAACAGGGTCTATGTGTTGTTTGTTCTACTGTTCAATCCAAACATACTGCATAGACCCAGATCTGCCGGCGCATTTTGTGTCTGTGTCTATATAATCTACAAATTAGTCATACCAACCAGCATTTATTACTTGACTTGAGGCGCGTTCCAACTGTATACAAAAACAAATGATATGCCCAGAACATACCGTCAATACTCGCTTATAAATCGAGTAAAACTGCAAACAACAAAGATCCTGACCTGCCGTAGCTTAATGTGCCTGCAGAACAGGGTCCACGTTGTTTGTTCCACTGATTAATCCTACCAAACTGCACAGACCCAGATCTGTCA
>JAECUM010051402.1:0-21896 GCA_016617855.1 Megalonaias nervosa | reverse complement strand
AAAAACGAATATGGGTCAGCCGATTATTATGGCAATGCAGATATACAGGCACTGCGGGCGTAATAGAGATCAAATCATCGGGTTACACTGTGGGTGAAACTCAAACAAAATATACTCCTGTGCAACTTTGCTTTCGTAACTGTCACTGATGGCATCACTAGTTAAACTGAATTGCGTCGCTGAGGTAATTCTCACAATGTCAGGTCAGATCTGATATCTAGTCCCTTCAAGTCCTGCACGCAAAATGCGTCTACTTTCGAGAAGATCTCCGAGCCAACCAAGCGCAGTTCTCAACGACGACTGTCCAATGTTAACCAGATATTGTGAAGATTCAATGGCAATAACGGAGCTAAGTGTGGCTCGTGTTCGCAAATAGAAATGTTGGAGTCACTGCCAATCAAAAAACGAAATTCTTCACCGAACGTCGTCATTGATTGAGGTAATATCGTACGCCCCAGAGGGAAGTTCGATGGTGTGCCATATGGTACCACTATCTGATGAAAACACAAATGAATTGCTCGCCGGCAGACCACCAAACGGCTGGGATCGGATATTACGCCAACTGTTATACACTCGTAACGAGGCTAGTGCGATCTCGACTTTGCGTGAGTCTCTTTTGGCCACAGGTGCAGAAAAAGTCACACTGAATTCTGGTGTGGTGGAGGAGATGGTAATCATCGAAGTCACACTGGGTTGTGTTGGCAACTACCTGTTGCATGGATGCATATATTTCACATAACACACGTGCTGTCTCAACCATTTCAGAACTCATCATCGGTGTTGTTTATTTCGTGGATATCTTCAACAAGTTCATGCATCAGCGCGCGATATGTGCCTCTGTCCATAAAATAGTTGGTGAACAGCCACTGACAAATTGATGTGGCTTCATTAACGACATCGGGGACATTGTTGCCAGCACGAACTGATCCCACGAGTATTCCAGTCGATCCTCAAGATCGTTAGGTTCACGCAATCCTCCGCCAAGGTCCTGTCCTTGTTTTGCGGGAGTGCGTCTTGGTATCGGTTGCTGTGCCAACTGTTGTACCTCTTCGTCCATTCGTTTTGATTCTTCTTCCAATGTAGGACATATATGTGCGGGTTATTCATTTTCTTTTGTTTCTTTCCCTGTATCTTTTACTGGTGGAGACTTCCTACGCTTTGGCTGAGACGCGGCTACTTGATCTGAGTATTCTTCTGCCTCAATTTCAGGAGTAAATACTGGTCGATCCGAATATTTTTCTGTCGTAATATCAATGAATAGTTGATACCCACGATATCCTTTTGTCGTGGTAGTTTTATGGGCTGGCTACTATTCTTCTGTTCCGTGCAGGAGTATCATAAAATGTTTTATCTCTTCAAGTGATTCATTATCTCTTTTAGCTTTCGTCAAATCAAGTATATTATTATAAGAATAAAATACCTTGCCAAAGGCCTTTTATGCCCAAGTAAATTTCTTGTATGCCCGCTAGACCAAAACCTTTTTGGTATCCTTGGATGGTTTTTCTGATCACTTAATCTTTCCAGTTGGGTGGTATTTTAAGACTTGAACGGAAGGGTGTATGTGTGTTTTGGATTTTTAACGTAACTTAAACAATTTTTCAGTCATAACGCTACGATGTGGTAGTTTATAATAATGGCTAGCACTGGGGCATCATGCCGCAGACATGTTACATCATGTCCCGACCATGTCCTAGCATTAGTCTCTTAATGCTGAGCGCCAAGCTAGGTAGCTGCTAGTACCATT
The DNA here is from genome assembly GCA_016617855.1 of Megalonaias nervosa. Classification (NCBI taxonomy): domain Eukaryota; kingdom Metazoa; phylum Mollusca; class Bivalvia; order Unionida; family Unionidae; genus Megalonaias; species Megalonaias nervosa. The sequence continues at coordinate 20,152 of JAECUM010051402.1, read as the reverse complement.
TTTACAAGTCTTTGGTATGACTCGGCCGAGGTTCGAACCCGCGACTTCCCGTATCCAAGGCGGACGCTCTAACTGCATGGAAGGGGTCTCTGTTGATCCACTTCATTAAAATTTTGTTTCGGGGTATGCATCAATGACTGGTATCCGGGTGGCGGTGGAAAAAGTTATTCTTTAGGTTCTCCGACGTCTTCATCTATTAGACTTCATCCACCATCTCTGGCAAGCGTGTAATAACCTCTGCAGTTGCAGCGTCGTTTTTCTGATAGCCTTGGTGCGCTTAGCTATCTTACGAACTGGACCCGGGGCCTCTTCTGTTCCTTTGAGCGTTATCACTTGTTCCGCTGTGGTCTTTGTGGCCTATTTAATATCCTCGGCACGTTAAGCAATTTCTTTGTTGGGGTTTTATCAGCGGCGCAAATGTTTGTTCAAACCCGCTGTGAGAGTTCGTCTCGGGCATTCTGTCGCGACTGTAACATACTTTTGACACTTTTGCGACCTTCGATTACATTCTGAATTAATTCTTGCTGTTCACGAGTCGCTTCACGGCGTCGTCTTTCGTACGGTTTTATGGTATTGCTGCCGGACATTTTTATATGATTATGAAATTGATTGTTAAACTGAGATGTTGTTGTTGTTGTTGTTGTTGTTGTTGTAGAGTTTAACGCCATTTTTCAGCACAAGATAGGCTATACATGGCGGCCAGAATAATTGGTGGAGGAAGAACCCTGGAAAACCCCGGGAAGAACCACCGACCCACGAGAAGCTACTGGCAGGCTTTCTCACATACCAACGTTAGCCGAGCCTGGTACTCGAACTCACGCAGACTGAGGTGAGATGGCAGTGATCCGTAACGGTGAGCTCTTTAGACCACTAGGCCACTCGGGGCCCTGATTGTTAAACTGATGCATCCGTGTTAGACGCGTTCGCGTCGAGACCCGCACGATATTTGCGTGGTCCAACATTTAGTCAAATCAATCGTTAGAAAACTAAACGGGTTCGAAGTAATCCGCACAAACATGCCACGCAATTCATCCCAGGAATAGTCGGCAGCTGCACCAAATCCAATGATTGTTTCCAAGGCCATGTGTGTCGATGCCAGATAATATCATTAGCATGTTACAGTTGTCACGGATTACTCTGGGCAAATGGGCGAATCGTTGAGTCAAATAAATCACGTCCGTGTATTTGTGTGGGCCTCGTGAAAATATTTGTGCGGGTTCACTTGATTCTCGAGCATCACATCGTTGTACACCACCAGATTGTTCTCATTGGCATCCATATCGTCCATGGTAGGGGCTTCGTTAATGGCGGAAAATAAATCAATGGAAGCTTTGTTGCCTCTTCTTAACTCATTTTGAGCATCTTTTAGCACATCATAACTCGGCTGACCATCGGCCGACGGTGCAATCACATACAACCGATCCCAGGTTAACTATCGCAAAACCATATTCGACAACAGTTGTGTTTTACCGAATCTAGCAGGATTATGACGAGTGTCCGAACAGAGTTTCGAAACACGGTTCCATCGCCGTGTCCGGCCATATTAGGCGGAAAAATCAATGACGTTGAAAGTGGAGCTGATCTTTTTACCTTCGAAAGCATTTGAGAATTATGTGATGCGTGACATCATCTAATAATTGTCTCATGTTATAATTCGACCATGTCTTCATATTGTGTGCGATGTCGTGCCAAAGCCCGTAACGGAAATTCAACGCGAGTTCAGACACGTAATGGACGAGCAGCGGATACGGGAACTTGTGCTCGATGTGGAGCAAAGAAGTTTATGTTTGTAGGGTCAGTCACTGGCGGCGGTGATATCGCGTTTGCAATAACAAAGTTATCAGGGACGCCATTGAGTAAATATCCGGGAGAAAAGCATTTTCATGGATCAGTTATTATGGACCTAGTACGGGCCTGGATCTGCAATTCGATTCTCACAACAATCAAACAAAGCCCGGCGAAGCACCTATCAATCGCTTGGATGTTGCGTGTTACCGACACAACTTTGCCTGTAATGCATGCGCTGATATCCGTGGGCGTCAACGTGCCGACGTGGATCTCGCCCATGACTTGAATGCGATTAATCCAACACTGGGAGAACGAATCTCATGGAGGAATGAAAGCGAAGATTTCCTTGGGTGGTGGACAGAGTAGAATTGGAGGCAGACAAAAGTAAACCAATATAGACAATGAACACAAAAAGCAGCACATTATCCGAAATAATCCAAATTGCTATTTAAACACTGGTTGAGTAAAATGAAATTTGAATTTCAATTTATAGATTGTTGTAATATTGTAATTATTTGAGAAATTTTCCAACTTGTAGGTATAATCAGCTATGCATTGCTTGTCTAGTGAAGACTTCATTGATTTGAAATTTGACTTTTAAGAAAATCATTTAGTTGAACGTTTTCATGAACATTGTAAATCACTCTTTTCTTTTCATTTATACTTCTTTTCACTACTCTGTTTTGGTGGCTTTATCTGTGATTATCTTTTACATAGAGTATTACCTTGATTATTGCTTCTATATGTCTTTGGTCACATATTTTATGCGCTTGTTCTGATATAAAATGATTAAAGAATTCTTAAAATTGAAGCCGAAGTAATAAATAAGTAGACACAACAGCAATATTCATGCTCAGTATCGTGTTCTGTCTGTCTGTATTTCTCTAGATATGTAATTGTCATTTCAGAAAGAAAGGAATGTTATATTTACATCAGACTTTCAGGCTGAAATGCTTTCAATTTAGTCCACTTTGTTAAAACTTGGGAGCAATATATAACTAAATTCAAAAGATCTATTTAACAAAATTACGAGTGGTGCGTAACTACCACTGCCACCATCAACACAGTACTGCTGTTACAACTACTACTAGATTTCAATTTTCCTTCTCCTTGGTATTGTTATTATTATTATTATACACTTGGCACAGATTAATGTCATCCATCTGATTGGCCGATTGTCCGACACAAGGGAAATAACTCTTTCACAAATAAGGCACCGCTGTAGAATAGTGTTAAGCTGGAATTTTCTCTCAGTGAACTTAAGGAGAAACGTTACGTCGATTACGTCATTTGGAATGAAAATAAGCATAGGGTAACATAAGTTTTCTGTTATATTATCTTATATATTTCTCACCAATTCTGAATCAAATGAAAGAAAATAAAATATTTTATACTGATTGCAGTAAATATCCTTGTGTATTGGCTCGAAACAGTATACAATGCGTGTACCAGGTGAATCATGAGCTAATTTTAGAACTCCACATTGAGATATCTGAACAAGTACTTTTTCCACGAATTCTATTTGAAACATATAGTTGGTAATGTGTCATGTAAATATTAAAAAGAACGGTAGCTTATGATTGGATAGTGCTAGGTAAATTCAGCCAGCAAACGCAGTGGTGAATTCAGTTGGCAAACGCATAGTATCCAGTTGCCCCCCCCCAAAAAAAAAAAAAATACACGGACAAATGAAAATTATCGCAAAAGGAGCATAGCTGTTTTCAGCCGTAAACTTAGTGATGTTATCTTATTGTGTCATATAGATTTTAACTTGAAGTAACAAAACAGTGAAGTCTGGTGGATTCAGGGATTTATATGTGCAACTTTGGATCTGGCAAGTATTTTATTTCACTTAAATATTTTCTTTTTTTGTACATGTATTAGAAGAAAAACATGCTAATTGATATACAAGGAAAAATAAAAGAGAGATTATTTCCCAACTGAAAAACAATTACCGACTTTTGTATTGCATCTTTAAGATGATTTTTCATTTTTATTCAATCATAATTTCAAGAAAATTACCATTTATGGAATTGTCAAACTATCGTACGCCTATACATTTTAGACGATTTGCCATGAAATTATATTGAATCTTCGCTGGAGTTTAAATGGGTATTTTCCTGTAATGAAAAGCAAAACCTCCTTTAAACCCGCGGTGCTTTCGTTAAAGATGACATTCTTTTTTGTGCGTCTTTTAACAAGAATATGGAGCCATTTAAGGACGTTTAAATCATTCCATAGGAAATGGGCCTAGGGGAGGGGCGTGGGGAAGGAATTACTTACACAAAATCTAACCCTTGTTGAGATTTCTAAATATACTATGAATCGTTATGGTAATTATTTTTCAATCTCGCATCATCTGCCATTGGTAGCACATTGTTTTGAACACATGCAGATGGCACAATACTAAGACTTATAACTGAATGAACTTCTTCAAATCAGACACTGTGTTCAGTTTATTCTAAACTGCAAAGAATTTACATGCGTAACATATATGTAGGGTGGCAAGATTATCGCATAGGTTCTAAAACTTACTATACATCTACTTATATCTAGTCTTATAAGTCTTATAAAATTCACATGTCCTTAACAATGATTGTATGCAGTTACGTGTACAATATTTGTCAAATTTAAATGAACTGCATGTAGAAACTGTATGCTGATCTACCATGAGAGAAAATGTGGGACGTTTTGAGAGAATGAGGTTTATATAAAAGCAATTTTGGATCTCATGTTTCAAAGATTTATATGTGTTACCGTTATCTTCTACTTTAAAGACCTTTTACAAAATTATAACAGCTTCACGATTTTTGCTTTATCTTGTTGAACGTTATTTGGTACAGTAATTTGGAATGGTTTATCTTACTAAATTTATTTTTGCAATGCATTTTGCATTTTTCGAACATTTCCTTTAATTGGCACCACGTGGCCACGAATGAGCTGAGGAGTCTTAATAAACTACTACATGAAAGATGATTATTTGAGTGTGGCAAGACAGAATATAATCATTCTCCAATGTACTGCTAAATTATTCATGAAGGTGCCAGGTTGTGGTCTGTATTATATTTTGAATAACTTTCACATTTTGCAATAAGAACATGTTTATCCCCCCCCCTCCCCATTTCTGCCCTTCCATTTAGCTCTTTAAATATGTCTTATACAAGAATATTGATGCCTAAATGAACAAAGATTATTAGGGACTGGTATATATATATATATATATATATATATATATATATATATATATATATATATATATATATATATATACTGATTTGACACAGGGCAGTCGATCAAAAGGCTGGTTGCCAAGGAGACACGGAGCCTTCAATATTTTAGGCGTTAAGGACAATATGAAAGTACGAGAGCAAATTGCAGAATAATTTTCATAAATACATTTCTTGAGCAAACAAGGAAGTATAGTACAACCATATATTGCATGATAGGGCATAGACTTGTATATTTGATGGCATCTAGTTTGATGCTAAATGTCTACGTAACACAATTTACGACTACGCCGCCAAGCCCTCGGTAAATGTGAGGGTTTCCGCGTTTGACCTGGATGACCTCGCAGCACTACCGCAGCGAAAAGCAACTGTAAACGAGTGATACGTTAAGCTCAACAATTGAAACTAATTTTCATATATCTTTTATTAGGGGTGCATCGATACGCCCCAAATCGAATTCGCTATACCAAACCATATTGCAATACGTATTGCAAAACAGTAACACTTAATGAATACAATAAAATAATCACTACAACATTTACTACTTGAAAAATGTAGCATCTCCAAGTGATGTTACCTTGTAAGATTTCAAATGTTAGTCAAACGAACATATAAAATTAACATAAAAATGAAACAAGTCTACAAATACCTGAAAGCAGTAAAATTATGATTAAATAAAACTCTCGCTGCCATTTCTAGTATGTCTGTGTTTAATTTAAACTTCACAGGAACATTGTTTTAAATGTCGCAACACATTTGAACTATCTTTTTAATTTTTTTATCAAGACGTTCAGTCAAGTCTGGACTCGAAGCTCTGTGTGGTAACAATGTTTCCAGCTGTAATAAAGACTTTCCGGCCGCACGGAAGTTGCAAAAATGAATAGCATCTTCCGGGCTACACGTGCAAGGAGTGGAAACCTATACAGCTGAGCTTTCCAACATTTCAAAGGACCCTCATCCAACATTACTAGGAATTCATTCCTGAACAAGTCAGCCTCATGCTTCACTATGTGAAGTCTCAGTTGAGTATTTATTGTTCATTTTGTGTCTTTACGAAATGGACATATATGAGACAAAGTGAAGTTTATAAATTATATTAAACTTTGCCACAATACTGAATAATTGTACTGTGCATCTCGTTTTACATTCTCTTGTAATCTAGTGGTAAGCGTGTATCCAGGAGAAAAAAAAAATATGGCTCTTGAATTAACTGGACAAATTGTGAGGAATACACAGACTTGTAAGATGACCGCAAGACTGTGAAAAAAAAATCGCGGTACAGAAAATCGTATTGCGGTATGCACTGCCAAAACAGCGAAACGCAATATACTGGTATACTGGTATATCGTTGCACTACTACCTTTAATCACATTGTCAGAGCAGAATACTTGAGCATTATTTAGATCTATCAGAGAATAGGAGAACTAACTTTATCAAAACAATTATATATCATGTCCACATGAGTCTACAGAATAGGATATACTCATAATTATTTTTATGGATCGTATATTATAAATATAAACATATAAAATGTCTATATGCACGTTTAGTGCAGGGATTGATTAACTGTTAGTGTGGGTGTGGATGCGTGATCTACATCATGGCAATGAAGCCGAATTAATCAGGTAAAATACAAGATTCGAAAGGTTAAACAAGCGCCCAATGTATGACAGTGTATTAAAATTTTTTAAATGAAGGAAAATAGAAATTCTGGTGCATAATATTATCTTCTTCCTGCCAAGTAAAGTCATAAACTATGGAACTCGGCCTTTGACTTAATAGCCCATGCTGAAACTTATACTTTTTACTGTTCAAAAGAATAGCCATTATAAATTTGTATTATAGTTCATCAGTGTAACATCAGCATACAAAAAGAAGAATATTTTTCCAGCATAGAAGAAAACAACATACTACTGATGAAAGCCCGACATAGGTAGATTCAGAACACGCGATCAGTTACGACAGCTTTAAGAAATTTGTATTAAACTTCAAGGCCTGTTAAATAAATATAGTAAGTAAAAGATATTTCAAGTAGCAATTGTTATAGTTTTGTCATCAAGTTGAATATAACACCAATTTACATACAGCAAACTAGTCGTTCCATTGTTGTGAACGAACATTTTTGTCCGAAGCACACACACACACACACACACACACACACACACACACACACCAGCTGTAAGCACGGGTATCGGTATTAGATAAGTGAGTTCGGTGTTGCATACACTGAATTGCTATCGGTTTTAGAGGAAAAATTAATTTATAAAGGCCCGATTTCGGTAGATTCAGAACAAGCGAACTTTTACGACAGATTGTTAGAAAATTAAACTTAAAGCCCCCTTCCATATAAGCTGTGAACACGTGTACCAGTATTAACGAAGGGGTTTGTGGGTAACCTGCGATGAACTGTTATCATATTTACATTACCGCCTCTTATATCACTTGTCTGTCACATATAAGAGCTGACCAATCAGATGTAAGCGGTGTTTTGGTTAGACTTAAATACATGTAACTCCAAACACCTTAGACACTCAGACAACGGACTCTTTTTACTTAGTTTATATTGCAAATATGAACATCAGTCACCAAGAAGTGAAGAATCAAGTTACACTTCGTGCTATCTGCACTAGGGCCAATTTTGGGAGGCGGATGAGGCACAGGGGTGACGAGGGTCACATGTTCGCAGTCGATCCTAACCATGCAAAACGGAAACAGGAACAATTTCGCTCAGGAATGCTGTTAATTCATTCATTCATTCATTCATTCATCCATTAATTAATTCATTCATTCATTTAGTCAGTCAGTCATTGTAGACTTGATCATACTGATAATCCAAGTACAGCAATACTTTCCTAACGAGATTTTTTTTTATATTGCTCCGATGAGTGTTGGCACTGTTAATAAATTGACCCAATTTTTATTAACACTGAGCACATTTTGTCAGTTTAAAATCAGTACAATAAAAGACGATCATCGTGTGAGCTTTGGATCTGAACGGTGTCAAGGAACCTTAGGTATTGAAGAAAAATCAGTTAAAATATAAAATATGTTAATATATTTTAAGCTAAAATCAAATCAATCTTGTCCACAATGGATACAGTGAAACTTCAATCATTGCAATTACCATCGTTAAGTTAAACAACGAGCAATTTAGGCCACCTTGTGGGTATATCAAAACACACTGATAACATCATCTATATAACCCACTTTAACAAACTTGCAGCACACGTAAAATGTACCTGAGAGGAGCAGATCCATATTCCCCATCAGAAGCCATGAATCGGAATATTTATTAAATCCAGGCTTAAGGACCTTTTTGTGCACGCATACCAATCCATTTATGAGTGTTACGTTATGACATATGTCAAGGTTGTCATGTAATGTATGTTTAGTGGAAGAGTTCAATCAACACGGAAGTAAAATTAACAATAGAACAGTCTAATCTTTTGTGTTTATATTTTTATCTCCTACTTATCAAGTCAAGAATCATCTGACACTAACATTCTATGTAAATGGACAAAATTCTCCATTAAACTTACTACATTTACGATATGCTAGTAAGGGTACAATAAAATAATCAATTTCATCCTAATTTGTCACGCTAAGTTTGGCCGAAAACGTTTGAATATTTTAAAAGTTCTTTTTGCTTTGTTAAAGCGAGGTTGATAGCGTATGAAAATTCGTATTATCGGAGAATAGGGTTATAGACGGCAGAGTTATTGATTATCACCATGAATGACAGAAGGGTTAACCGATGTACTGAATATGGATAACCCATATCTTGTCATTGTGACTGATATTAAACTATGAATATATGTATGTATGAATGCACGGATGCATGTATACATGTATAGAAAGTGGTCTTTCAAAATGCTTAACTTGAATTATATAAATTTTAATTAAATTAAATACATACCCATTTTGTCCATCGGTTTGTTTTTATATATTATAAAGCACTATATACATAGAAAAGTTCTCAAACGAGGCCAGTTCTCTGAATTCATTAATATTTTTTATATTGAGAAGACGGCTAACTCGTTTAGTCATTTGTTATTTAATTATGAGCCGATGAAAGAATCTCCGAATTAATTTCCAAGTGATCTTTCCAAGTGTCGTTCTAGAAGATGTCGTCATCGATATACGCGTTAAATTATCTAGACCATATGGTATCATATTCATGAAACACTGGAATGATGACGGAGAAATTTCACTGTAAAAGGCATCACTTTTTTTCTGATAAAGCCAATCTGGAGTTACAAATGTCGAAATTTCTTTTGTTCTTTCAGTGAGTGTAATTTGCCAGAACTCTTTAAAAGGTCAAACTTGGCGACATCTTTTGCATTTCCAATTTTGTCGATGCAATCTTCTATTCTTCTCATTAGAAATGAATACCTCATGGTGACACTTTGACTTTCCTGTAGTCAGTACACGTGCTGAATTTATTATCAGGTTTCGGTAAGATAATATATGGTGAACTGCAGTTAATTTTACTTTATTCTATAAATTCATTCTTCAATAAATACTGAACTTCCTTTTTAAAATATTCTTGCTTGAGATGATTCAACCTGCTTCACAGGTGTAGAATTTACAATATCAACGCAATTATAGATTTTATTTTTTCGTGTTGGACGTCAGGAAACAAGTGTTCATATTCACTTAATAATTGTTTTAATTCACTCTTTTCCTGTGGTTGCATACGTTCTGGTCTGGATTGTTTAATATGTCTGAATTCCTAAGATTAGTTTAACTAGTAACTGCTGTCAGATTACATTTCATCGTTTGCGTCCTCACCGGGCGGCCCCAGGTGGCCCAGTGGTCTAAAGCGCCCACCATTAAGGATAAATTCAGTCTCACTGTCTGTGAGGTTTGGAGGCTCGGGATCGGCCAATGTATGTACGTGTGAAAGCTTGCCAGTAGCTTCCCGTGAGTCGGTGGATCTTTTCGAGGTTTACCGGGTTCTTCCCCCACCAGTTATACTGGCCGCCATGTATAGCTTATCGTGTGTTGCAAAATGGCGTTAAAGCCAACAATAACAACAACCTCCCCACCTCTGGGACAGGTACAACTAAATTGATTGAATAATTAACTTGATCATATCTACCAAAATATTCTTTTAACATATTTATGTGATAAAGTTGTTTCTATTTCCGCCTTCCAGGAGTGTTAATGATGCAATTTAATTCGGTCAAGAAATATTGGTTGCCTGACGTGATATTACGTTTTGGACAGATGTAGTCTACCATTGTTCTGCTAAATGCTTTGCCAAATTCAAGAATAGGTTGCAGATGAGCCGTAGGTATCTTTTGATTTTTTTTTTACCGTTTGACAAGTGTGACAAGATCTACATTATTTAGAAACATCACTTTTAATTTTCCAGCCATTAAAATAATTCAAGATCTTGCGACGAGTCTTATTGGCTCCTAAATGAATAACCAAATGAATTTCATGGGCAGACTAAGAATTTCCTGCCTATATGACCTCGAAACAAGAACTTGATAGCTCACTGACCACTCGTCACCAACGTGTACCTCATCGGGTCTCCATGTGCCTATAAGGACAATATGTATAATAGGATCAGGTTTTTGATCCAAAGAAGGCTTGTCAGTTGTAAGCTGATTAAACACAACCTTATCTCCAGACATGTCATTGCATAGTATTAAATGCATATCTTCTATAGGTAAAGAAGTTACTACTCCAACAGTCTCGGGTCTAGACATTAAGTCTGATGCCAAATTGACAAAATGGAGAGGAACATTGACAAAAGTCGCACTCTGCTCCCTGAATAAGAACACATTCCCTACAAAAAGACCTCACAGTGATAAGAAAAGACTCTGAGAAGCTCCTATGTCCTTAATATGTTAATAGGGATAGGTTTGGCAATATAACTAATAAGTTATATAGACCTTCCGACCTGAATGGTTATAAAGTCTCCAAAATAAAATCAGACTGGTCTTTTTTTTACCCAACAAATGTATTGCTTTCAATACAAGACTGTGATCTTGACCTCTTTGAAATGAGAGCATTTGGAATAGATCGGTCTTTATTATGTTACTTTTTTTTCAACCTGTAGCAATCAGAAATGACGAGACCTTTCTTTTTACAATAATTACGTATTGGAGGATATAAGGATTTCTGATATGTCTTATGAGATGTTTGATTTCTAAAAGTTGTGCCAAACTGAGATTCGGAATTACTAGTATGAGAGCGAGACGATCGTGTACCAAAACAGAGAGGAAGACTTGTGGACAAGTGAACCTTTGTGAATCAAGGAGTAATCATCAGCAGTGGGCGCCGTATCTTCTAAAGTTTGCACATGATTTTTGCAATTAATATGAGCTGTCTGATGTTATCGTAATCTTTATCACCCTGAGCACTACCTATCAAATAGTTTTTCTTTCTTTCTTTGCATATTCAACATGGGTTTGTCCAGTTTATTTTCTTCAGTTCACAAACCTTTGTCGATATGCCTCATGTACCAGCTAATAAACCTTCGAGATACATTCCTTAACCACACGATAATCAGGACTCTATTGTACCGACAGTGAAATGTAAAGGTCACGCGCTCTGACAGTAAGTACACGTGTAGTAATCAAGTCCAATGCACTCTTGGCCATTTAAAGTCTTAACTATTTACTCAATAGGATGAACGTTTTTTTTTATCTACTTTATCTTGAAAAGGGGGTACTAGCATAATATTTCTGGTAACATCAAAGTCTGAACTTTTGTGTAAAAGGGGCATGCTCCGTTTGGCAGTTCTAATTCATTAAAACTATATTGCATTTCCCTTCTCTCTCTCTCTCTCTCTCTCTCTCTCTCTCTCTCTCTCTCTCTCTCTCTGCATCTATCACTGCATACTTTTCCTCTCTTTGAATTTGTGCTTTTCTTTTCCTCTGTTCTTTCTCCTTTCTGTATTTGTATTCTCTCTCTCTCTCTCTCTCTCTCTCTCTCTCTCTCTCTCTCTCTCTCTCTCTGTATTTGACTATCACTCTCTGAATTTCTCTCTTCTTCTCCCTGTATCTGCATTTGTGTCTGCTTCCTCTTTATTTCTTTCTGAATTTTCATTTCCATTTCTTTCTAAAGCTAAAGCTTCCATCTGTTGTTGGTTTTATACTGTATATCCATTATTTCCTATCAAAACCAGAAGCAGATTAAGCTATGTAGCAGAAAGAAGCGAAACCAACTAGTTTAGTAAAATCAAAAAATGATTTATTTCCCTAGAATCTAATGTGAAAGTTTAAGTGGAGCTTACCATATTGTGAATTAAATCCCAAATAGTCTTAAATGTCCAATAAAAAGTCCAAAAGTATAGAGTGTTCCGAATGAATTCAATAGTCTTAAATGTGATAATGTCCCCATAATATTTATGGTTTTGGTGTACCAGTATTCTAGAATGTGTTGATGTAACACAATACAACAATCCAGTATGTCTTTGAATAAGTCCTCAATGATCCCAAAGTAGTGTTTTGATCCATAACGCCAACATCATCTTGTAATTCCAAATAATAATTTAAATACATATTTCCTCTCAAAGTACATCTGAACACAACTATAAATAATTTCACAGACGCTCTTTGTACGAATCCACACTTGAGATTATCTGAAAATAACTATTGGAAAATTTCACAAACTATTAAGCAAGGTTAGGGCTTTGAACTTAAATTTTAGTAATCACCTTGTTTACCACTTATATACATGACAAAAGTCAGGTAGGTAGAACATGACAATAGTCAGGTAGGCAATTACTCTACCCTCAATCACGGACAAAGTTGAAGCACACAATATAAACTAAATATACATAATAGTCAGGTATATCTTTACGAAATGTGAGGCCGAGTTTCGATCATGGTCGTGTCTGACACTGCCCCTGGCATTCACGTTTTATGACCACATTTTTAGTTATTGATGAGACTTTAAATGGACTTGATTTCCATCATTAAAATGCATCATTTAGAGGATATTTGGCTTCTTATTACCGATATTGCTAAACTTGGTTTCCTGCAGCATAACTTAGCCAAGGATAATTCGACCTCAAGTAGATTTGGTATGCACTTACATTAATGGAACCGCGCTTGAATTCCACTTCCAGCTTCCTCCATTTTAATATAAAAAGTTATGATCCCTAATTTTTCCAACCACATAGACTGGGTTCCATGATAAAAAAAATTAAGTTTGAATCTTGGATGTCAGTGCAATTTGTTATGCAGTCATACATGTATACGTGCGCTGACTATATGTATACATGTACTGACGAGATCTAGAAGGAGCTAAAGTTTTGTATAGATATTTATTGAAAAGATCTATTACCTAAAGATCTGTGCTGTACCATTAATCTTTAAATGTCAGCTAATTACTTGTGCAGGTTTATATTAATGAACTCCTGTATGAACTTGATTGCCAGCATTTTAGACAATTTTGATTATAGAGTTATGACCATTCACAAATTACTCTGTTTAAGACCATCTACAGCAAGTTATTCTTGGGTTCATTCTCATGCGCATTACTTGCTCTGTGTTCTATGGTTTGTTAAATTTTGTCCAAATTGCTGTTGAAACTTTGGTTGAGTAAAGTGAAATTTGTATTTCAATTTATAGATTGTTGTAATATTGCAATTATTTGAGGATTTTTTTCCAACCAGCTATGCATTGCTCGTTTAGTGAAGACTTAACTGATTTGAGATTTGACTGTAAAGAAAATTATTTAGTAGAAAGTTTTCATGAATCTTGAACATTACTCTTTTCTTTTCATTTATACTTCTTTTCACTAATTTATTTTGGTGGCTTTATCGGTGTCATTAATATCTTGATTATTTTTTATATACAGTATTACCTGGTTATTGCTTCTATATATCTCTGGTCAAATATTTATGCGCGTGTTCTGATATAAAATGATAAGCAAAATAATTCTTATTGTTGAAGCCGAAGTAGTAAATAAATAAAGATAACAGCAGTGCCCTGCTCAATATTGTGTACTGTCTGTTTGTCCGTCCGTCTTCCTGTCAGTCTCTAGTTAATTGCCATTTCAGAAAGAAAGGAATGTTATATGTACATCAAGCTGAAAATACTTTCAGGATGAAATGCTTTCAATTTAGTCCACTTTGTTAAAACTTGGGAGCAATAAATAAATAAATACAAAATATATATTTAAAAAAAATCACCAGTGGTGCTTAACTACCATTACAACCATCTCCACTTTACTGCTAATAAAACTGCTACTACATTTTGATTTTCCTTCTCCTTGCTAATAATAATAATAACAATAATAATAATAATAATAATGTTATTATTATTATTATTATTATTATTATTATTATTATTATTATTATTATAGGATCTGGCACAAATACACTTGGCACTTGGCACAGATTCAGGCAGTGCCGGATTACCCAATAGGCAGAGTAGGCACCGGCTTACGGGCCCCACGCCTTTTAGGGGCCCAGCGACAACGGATCAAAATATATTGAATTGATTTGATCTTGACGTATTAGGAAATACTCTGCGAGGGGGGCCCCCGAGATTTCGACTGCATAGGGGCATCCACAGGGTTTAATCCGGCACTGGATTCAGGACATCCATCCGATTGTCTGGCACAAAGGAATTAACTCTTTCACAATAAGGCACCGCTGTAGAACAGTGCAGGGTGAAATTTCCTCCCAGTGAACTTAAGGAGAAACGTTACGTCAATAAAATATTTGGTATGAAAATAAGTATAGAGTAACATAACGTACGTTTTCTATTATATTATCTCATATATTACTCAAAAATTCTGAATCAAAATGAAAGAAAATAAATAATTTTATACTGATTGCAGAAAATGTCTTTATGTATGGACTCGAAAGGTTATACAATATGTGGACCGGTGGCGTAACTATCTCACCAATGGCCCCACAGCAAACTTTTTGAACCGCCCTCACCCCTTACTGTCACTTTAATTTTTTTATTTCTTTCCTGGCTGGGCCGGGCCCCCAACACGGCCGGGACCTACATCATGGCTGTACCTGCTACCACGGTACTTACGCCACTGATGTTTTCCAGGTGAATCATGAGTTAAGTTTAGGCGCTAGGATAGCACATGTGGACAAGTGACCTTCTTTTCCCAGAAATTCCAAGTGAACCATATATTTGGTAAAGTGTATTGTAAGTATTAAAAAAACCCGTCAGGTTATGATTGGATATTGCTAGGTAAATTCAGATGGCAAATTGAGCGGATTGGATTGTTTCCATTGGCAAACACATGGGCAAATGAAAAGTAATACAAAAGGAGCGTGGGTGTGTTCAGCTGAAAACTTAGTGACGTTTATTTATTTTGTCATATAGATTTTAACTTGAAGTAACAAAACAGTGGAGGTTGTTAATACTGGGATTTATATGTTCAACTTTGGATCTGGCATGTATTTTACTTCACTTAAATATTTTGTTTGTAGATGCATGACGAAGAAAACATTCTAATTGATACACAAGGAAAGGTAAACGACGTTATTTCCCAACTGAAAAATAATTACCTCACGTTTGTATTGATTTTAAAGATGATTTTTCCATTTTTATCCAGCCATTATTTGAAGAAAATTACCATTGGTCCCATTGTTCTCTGGTCAGACTATCGTACTCATATGCATAATTACACGATATTAAAAACAATGGTGTCTCTGGGGGATGGGTAGGGTGCGGACCGCACCGAGTGACACCATCAAAGGGGGTGACACCAAAATGACTGTCTATAAAATTTTTGAGAATGAAGGAGGTCCATGGGGGTCACACCATGAGTTACCGCACATGACTGTCTATAAAATTTTTGAATTATTGTGAATGAAGGAGGTCCATGGGTGTCAAACTATGAGTTACCGCACATGACTGTCTATAAAATTCTTGAATTTTTGTGCAGGAAGGGTGTCCATGGGTGTAACACCATGAGTTACCGCACTGGGTGACACCAACCCTAATGACGCCACTGATTAAAAATGTCATATTTAAACTTCGCTGGAGTTGAAATGGGTATTTTCCTGTAACAAAAAGTAAAATCTCCTTTAAACCTTTGGTGTTTTTTATTAAAGATGACATTCTTTTTGTGCGTCTTTTAACGAGAGTAAGTATTCATTTAAGGACGTTTAAATCATTCCGTAGAGAATGAAGCTATGGGAGGGGCGAGGGGAAGAAATTACTGAAACAAAACCCCCAACCCTTGTTGAAATTTCTAAATATACTATGAATCCTTAGCGTACTTATTTTTCAATCTCGCGTCATCTGCCATTGGTAGCATATTGTTTTGAACACATGCAGATGGCACAGTACTAAGACTTATAACTGAATGAACTTCTTCAAATCAATCACTGTGTTCTGTTTATTCTAAACTGCAAAGAATTTACATGCGTAACATATATGTAGGGTGGCAAGGTTATCGCTTAGGTTCTAAAATTTACTATAGTCCTTAAACTGTTTATGCAATTACGTGTACAATATTTGTCAAATTGATATGAACTGCATGTAGAAACTGTATGCTGATATACCATCTGAGAAAATGTGGGACGTCTTGAAGGAATGAGGCTTATATAAAAACAATTTGGATCTCATGTTACAAAGATTTATATGTGTTATCGTTATCTTCTACTTTATATACATTCTCACAAAAATTTAACAGCTTTGCGATTTTCGTTTATCTTCTAACGTTATATTGTACAATCATTTGAAAGGATTTATCTTCCTAAATTTTTGTGTAATGCATTTTGCATTTTTCGAACATTTCCTTTATTTGGCACCGCGTGGCCACGAATGAGCCGAGGTGCCGTGAAAAAAACTACTACATATATAACTACACGAAAGATGATTATTGAGCTTTTGGCAAGACAGAATACAATCATTCTCCAATGTACTGCTAAATTATCCATAAAGATGATAGGTTGTGGTATGTTATATTTTTGGGATAACTTTCACGTTTTGCAATTAGAACTTATTTAATCCCCCCCCCCCAAACCGTTTTTGCCTTTCAGTACAAAACATCCACCTTGATTAATATTTACCCATGTTATCCGAAATTTCATTTGTTTATTTCAAATGAATACTCTTAGTTCTTTCACGTTTTGCAGTAAGGACACTGTTTATTTTACGAAAAAAATGTCATCACCGCTTCCAACCTTCACGTAAAACGCCAACCATAGTTACGACACACCGAAGTGAGCCGAAATTTCACCTGTTTCTTATTTCAATATAAATGCTCTTAGCTCTTTAAATATGGCTTATTGACGCAGAGATACCTATAAATGAACAAAGATTATTAGGGACTGATATATATTCAAGGGTTTAGATTCAAGATGGCCGCTATCGCTTAACCGGCTTGAGGCAGCTGTCCGGATTTTTGTGCCGTTTCATGATCTATGTGCTTGTTGTCCGTCTTCGTCTGCGTTATTGTGTTCATCATGCACTGGCTGTTCTTTTCGAATGTGTTTCTTCATCTTCTTGTATTGGAAACGAGAAAAATTAGACTTTTTCTCAGCTGTCTTGCTCCACTGTTGCGGCTTCCTTTGTTATCGAACAAGCCGCCATCACGTGATACTCGCCAGTCCACCCGTTTATGCTATGATGGACCCTCATTAATTGCGTTAAATGGCCACTCCTTGGCTCTCCACACTACATTGTGCACTAGACTAAACGATCTGGGACTACATTCATCATTCCATAACTGTAAACGGAAGCGAAAAAAGAAGCGTTGTTTCAAAGCTGGCCGGCGTAGAACAGGAAGAAGAATTCCAGTTATCTCCCTTTCGCCCTTTCCGGCGCAGAAATTTAAAAATTCGGCCGTTAATTTAGACAACCTAATCCAAATTCCAATTAAATCGTCAACCTTTGTGTCAGCTATCGAAGAGATACCACTGCGCATCGCATTATTCAATGCCCAATCAGTAGGACCATCGGAAAAGCGCACAGAAATAGTTAATTTTATCAACGATCAGAATATCGACGTCTTTTTCCTGACAGAAACATGGCTAAAAACATCAGGCGATGAACCCAAGTGCGCGGATCTAACACCCACCGGTTACTCCATCAAGTCGTTCCCCCGCCACTCTCGCGGAGGTGGAATTGCTGTCATCGCAAAGACCTCCATGATCAACTGTCTTAACTACACAACAACTTTCAATTTCGACCACACATCGTTTGAACTAGTCCAAACTACACTCACACTGGAACAAAGGTCAGTCCATTTTTTCTGCCTCTACCGCCCTCCTCCTAGTAGAAAAAACAAGCTGACAGAATCTCTCTTTTTGGAGCAGTTTCCGAATCTCCTGGAGTATGGAAATTCGATAGGTGGCAACCTGATTATTCTTGGAGATTTCAACTTTCACTTTGACTGTCCTGGAAACCCATGCACATCGAAACTCCTAGATTCCATTCACGTTTTCAACCTCAAACAGTCAGTTAGCCAACCCACCCATAAACATGGTCACATATTAGACTGGATTCTTTACAGACCTGATGATAATATTCTTCAGTCCTCCCTGGTGTCCCACGAACTTTCATCAGATCACCTCTGCATTATATGCCATCTTGACGTATCAGTCCCTAACCCTCCACCTTTATTCGCTACTAAGAGAAACATCCGTATGATAAACAGAACCAAACTAATGCATGACATCCAAGCAAACCTAACAACTAGCTTACCTACTACAGCAGAACAACTTGATAACTGCCTGCGTTCATTGCTCGACAAACATGCCCCAGCAACCAAGTGCAGAGTAGCAATTCAGAAGTGTTCTCCGTGGTATAGCAGTGTTAGGGACCAGCTTCGCACTGCTAAAAGAGACCGCCGTAAAGCTGAGAGGCTTTGGCTTTCCACCAGACTCACTATTCATAAGCAGATCTATGATGCCGCTAAGAAGAATGTCACAAACATAGTCCATGCAGCTAAATCAGCCCACTACAGTACTAAAATCATGGAAAGTTCCAGCTGCAAAGAGCTATTTGAGATTACTAACAAGCTGATGTCAAGGAACAAATGTACACCACTTCCAGCTACCTTCTCTCTAGTCGACCTTCCGGACCTGTTTGCAAATTTCTTCCGTGACAAAGTACAAACCATCAGAGATAAACTTGACAACACAATTTCAGTTGACTCGTCGTCACCATACAGTTGCGATACAGAATTTCAGCGGCAACCGTTAGCAGCATTTGAACCTGTCTCTATGGATTTAGTACGTACAATCGTGATGAAGAGTGCACCAAAGTCATGTGAACTGGATCCGATTCCGACGTCACTGCTGCTAGAGTGCTTGGATCCAATATTGCCTTCACTAACTGATGTTATTAATACCTCTCTCTCATCTGGGGAATTCCCATCATTTTACAAAACTGCCATTGTAAAGCCTCTGCTGAAGAAACCAACACTCGACCATAATGATTTAAAGAACTACCGCCCAGTTTCTAATCTGCCATTCATGTCAAAAATCTTAGAAAAAGTTGTTCTATCCCAACTTGTATCTCATCTGAATTCAAACAGTCTTTTTAGCAATGTACAGTCTGCATATCGCCCTTGCCACAGTACTGAAACTACTCTTCTGAAAGTAGTCAATGACCTTCTCTCTGCTTTGGATGGCGGAAAGATTACAGTCCTCACTCTCCTTGACTTGTCTGCAGCATTTGACACTATAGACCATGATATATTACTTCACCGTCTCCAGCATGTATTTGGCATTCATGATACGGCCTTACTATGGTTCAAGTCCTACTTGGTCAACAGGACACAAATTGTGTCCGCAAATGGAAAACACTCCAGCCCAGTTGATCTATGCTGTGGTGTTCCACAGGGGTCTGTTCTTGGACCTGTTCTCTTCATTCTATACACTCAGCCACTCTCAAGTGTCATAGATCATCATCCAGTGTCTCACCAATTGTATGCTGATGACATCCAAATATACAAATCTAGCCATCCAGCTGAAGTTGAAGCTACCATCCAAGGCGTAGAGAGGTGCATTTCTGATGTGAAATCATGGATGACATGTAACAAGCTGCAGATGAATGATGATAAAACTGAAGCCATCCTGATTACAACACAAAAACTTTCTCATTCACATCCTTTACCTCAGACAATAAATATCAGCAACACCAACATTAAATTCACACAGTCAGTATGAAACCTCGGTGTTACTCTTGACA